>JAPYZK010004866.1:0-11562 GCA_030522785.1 Platygaster equestris
AAGAAAAAGAAGCGCTTGAAAGTGAGTGACTAATGACCGTTTCGGGCGAACGTCCTTGCGCTTTGAAATAAAGCACTCTTATCTCGAACGGCTTTCTCGCGAATAAAAATGTAAGGTCGGTGGAAATGACGGGGTAAAATATCGGGAAAGATTTTTCGGAATGAAATTGTCCTTGTTCTTTCGCTTTTCTGGATTCTGATTTGAATATTCAGCAAATTGGAAGTTTCAGAAAATTCGAATGAACAATCTAAAATTTAATAATTTAATTCAAATTTGTCGCAAATTTCAAACTTTTGAGATGTATAAAGTCGAAATTTAACATAATAAATAATATAAAATAGATTATGTAATTATATAAATAAATTGAACATAAAAATTTGGAATAATGTCTTAATATACGGAATTTTGAATCAGAATTTAAAAATTTCTGGAGGAGAAAAAATAATCCTGAAATGTTTGATTTTTCATTTTTATTCGAAAATTTGCTCGCAGGATTTTATAAATTTAATAATTCAATTCTAGAATTTTGAAAGTGCAGTTGTCTTGGATTTCGGAAATTTTCGAAGTATCAAATTGGGTAATTTTAACTTTTATTCCAAATTCTAGAAAATTTGAATACAGTTCAGATATTTTTACGAAATTTGGAAAATTTTTGAGATTTTATAAGTCAAACTATTTTGTAATTACGAAAATTACAAAATCAGAGTAACAATTAAATGATCCAAATTGAAATATTTTTATTTTTATCCTCTCCGGAATTTTTCAGTTCGCGAGTTCAAAAATTTCGAAATTTCTAATCCGAATGCGAAAACTGAAAAAAGTGTGATTCAAAAACACCTAAAATTTTGAATTCGTAAGACTAAAATTGAAAAAAAGAAAACATACTTGAAATATTTTATCCTAAACGTTGGAAAATTTTAGAATATGAAAATTCAAAATCTTCAAATTTCATTTCGAAATTTCAGACAATCAAAAAGTTCAAAACTTTTAAATCTTGTAGAATTTTGACATTTTACAATCAATTTTGTATTTTTAATATTGAAAAGTTGAAAACACTAAAAATAGTACACATTCGCGAAATATGTGATATTTCGTATAAAAAATCGATTCCGAATTTTTTTTATTCGATTGAAGTCACTTTATAACTCGATTTATTTCGCGAAATGGCCAATCTGGAACGATGCCACATGATTTTGGCAGGCTGCGACGTTGAATTATTTACTGAGTCAATGACTAGGCTGATATATAAATAAAATTATTTGTGTTTTATTTATTTGTTCAAAATTCCTAAATAATTTTAACTTTGTTGACATATTTTTTATACACTTCAACAATAATTAATTCATTTTTTGTTGTAATTTCATGTTACTCTTTCATAAACTTCATTATTAATCAACATTATTATTAATTTTGATCGTGATCCATTTTTTTCTCATTCTTGAAGTTTTGAATTAAAAATGTTGATTATGTAGCAAAATTGACTGAAATTAGACTCAAAATGATAAATAAAAGTGGAATTTTCGAGCATTTGTGAAATTTGAAAAAAAAATTGAGGATTTTCGGTAATAAGAAAATTGAGTTTCGAGGACATTTTTGTACGAAATATTTTACTTGTTCACAATTTTTTTTTCAATTATAAGAGGCGCTTAAAAATTATCTGAAAATTTAGGAAAATTCGTAGATGTTGATTGTGATTCTTGAATTAATTTATTATTATTATTATTTATATTATTATATTATGTAATTATATTATATTATATTATTATATTATTTTTATATTATTATTATGTATTATATATATTATTTATTTATTATTAAAATTCTTATTAAATTTTTTGAAATCGTTCTTCAATTACTAACAAATTAAATGACTGAATATTTTAGTTATTTTTAAATAAAGTTACTAAAATATATTTAAAAATCCAAGAACTTTGACGAGTTCATAAATGTTATACTTTGTCATAAGTCACGAGATTATAAATTTATTTATAAAATTCTTCAAAAATCGAGTTCGTACAAAATTTCAAAATTCTCCAAAATCATTATAGTTTCACGTAAAGTCTACAAAAATATTTGAAATGGATTGAATCACGAAAAATCTATCAATTTAAAACCAAAAAACATATCTACGATTGCTTAAAATGATTGCGAATTTCGGAGGAAAATTTGCTTCGATCTATTTTTAAATATATTTAATAGTACATATTTTAACAATTGTTTTTTTTTTCATAATTTTCGAAATTATTCAAAAATTCTCCGAGATTTCAAAATATCAAACGAACAGAAAATTCAGACAATTCTTTCAATTTAAAAAAAAATTGAATCAAGTAAGAAAACTTTCAAATATTTTCAATCACTTCGTTTCCCAAGACTTTTATGCAACGCCACGAAAATTTCAACCAACCCCATTTTCCAAGTTGCGAGAAAAACTCGCAACTTTTTCCAGTTGGAAAAACTTTTTCCATTGTTTTCCCCTGAAAATACTCCGATATTCTAATCAGTTCGTACCCAACTTTCACTTTGTTTCAATTAATCCGAGCGGAAATGTGCAATATTCATGGACTTTTTTCTTGTTCCCTAAAGTAGACTTCTTTCGAGTTGTTCATTGTTTTTTATCGAACGAGGAAAATATACATAACACATTCGTGTATATTCGCGCGTGAAAATGCACTAGATAAAAAAAAATTTTTTTATCTCTCGTCCGCCATGCGCTCCTTCGTAACCTCAACCCGCCCGACATGCATGCGGAACACGCAACGAAATGCAGGGGCGAAAAAATGAAATCGTAAAAATTTTTTTCATTTTCGAAAATTTCAAATTTGTGTTCTGTACGTACCTGAAGCAGAAATAAGACGAATTATGAATAACTGACATGAAAATGATAATAATAAACATTTTTTTAGTTGTTGATAATTTAATGATTACGTAAATTGAAAAAAAAAAATGTTTAATTCGTCATTTGCGCCCCTTCATAACCTCAACCCGCCCGACATGCATGCAGAACGCACGACGTTTTTCAGGGGCGAAAAATAAAATCGTAAAAAATTTTTTTTCAATTTCAAATTTCGAGTTCGTATCCTGCAGGTACCCTAAGCACAAAAAGGACAAATTATGAAAAAAACTAAGTAAACAATAATAATGAACATTTATTTAGTTATTAATAATTTAATCATTAGGTAAATTTGATTTTGAACAGTTAAATAAATATTTAATATTAATCTTGATTAATTATCTGAAAATGTACAGATTTTTGATAAATTTTCACTCATAATTTTCAATATTTATCATTATTATGATTAATTATAAAAATAATTTTTTACGTGATTGATTAAAAAATTCATCAATTGATTCTCTTAATTATAAACGTCACATTTTACGTTTTAAACACAAAAATACGAATTTGGCAACAAATACAAATGAATGAACATTGATGAAAATTATTTATAAATTAATTCGAATCAACTAAACATTTTTTGATTCTTTCATTTCGTTACCGAATAACAGCTGAATTTATCAACCGGATTTTTCTTCGTAAGGAAAAGCTCGTTTCGTTTTTTTTCGCGAGACAATGAGTTTGCGCGAGTTTTGGACTGCGAGAAAAGCTCCGTTATTAATTCCCGAGTTAAGTAGCTTCGAAAACTACGGTCTCGTGTTTCAGCTGTACGAGTTGTTCCGCGTAATGTAGAATTGAAATGGGGGAGATGACTTGATGAATCGGGAGAGTTTTTCTTTGTTTTTGGAGAACGAGTTTGATTAAATAAATATACCGGGTTTTGTTATCACGTTAGTTGGAGCACGATGATTCGAAACTTGATAAGCGCTGTTTTAATAAGGCTGGGTTTCTTATGGATTTACGTGGGAGTGTGGCCCTTATTGAATTTTAGCGAATTGTGGACGTCTTGGAGTTTGTGTTTTTTGTGTTTTGTTTTGTGAAATTTTGGTGTGATTATGGATTTGTGGTTTTGGAGAATTTTTTGGGGTTTTGGGAAATCGATGTTTTTTTTGTAATTTTGGGGACTTTGTGGTAGATATTTTTGATTTTAGAGAATTTTAGGGAATTTAAAGACTTTTGAATGCTTGACGCTAAAAATGTTAAAATTTTTTGCATTTTTGGATTACGGAATTTTCAAATTTCCAAGACTTCAGAGTTTTATAATTTTTGATTTAAGACTTGCGAATTTTTGACGTTTCTTTGAAACTTGTGGAATTTCTAGAACTCGAAAATTTTTAAACTTTAAAATTCTTCAAAACTTCAGAATCAATCAAAATTTGGATCAGAACTTTGAATGTGTCAAAACTGTTGAGGTTCTAAATTTTGTTATTTTATTCATAACTTCCGAAATTTCCAAAACTTGAAAATTTTGGAACTTCGTAATTTTTCGAAATTTTAAATTAGAAATTCAAAATTTCAAATCCAAAAGTTTTATAATTTCCCGAAATTCAAAACTTACGAAATTTCCGAAAATTCGTTCACCAAAAACTTCAGAATCGATAAGGATTTGGTGGATTTTGATGGGGTTTTAGAAAATTGATGTTTTTGGAATTTTGGGAATTTTGTGATAGATATTTTTGATTTTGGAGAATTTTAGGGAATTTAGCGACTTTTGAATGCTTGATATTTTTCGAAAATTTTTAAAATTTCATGAATTTTTGGATTACGGAATTTTCAAATTTCTAAGACTTCAGAGTTTTATAATTTTTGATTTAAAACTTGCGAATTTTTGACGTTTCTTTGCAACTTGTGGAATTTCTGGAACTCGAAAATTCGAAAACTTTGAAATGCTTCAAAATTTCGGAATCAATCAAAATTTGGATCATAACTTTGAACATTTCGAAACTTTTGAGCTTCTCAATTTTGAAATTCAATTCATAACCTCCGAAATTTTTGAAGCTCAAAAATTTCAGATCTTCGTTATTTTTCGAAATTCTCCGAAATTTCAAATCCAAAAGTTTTTTATGATTTCTAGAAATTCAAAACTTACGGAATTTCTAAAACTTCATACACCAAAAACTTCAGAATAAATAAGGATTTGGTATATTTTTGATGTTGGTGTTTTATAAAATTGATGTTTTCGGAATTTTGGCGGCTTTGTGTTGGGTATTTTTGATTTTAGAGAAGGGCCACGAAATGACATATTTCTCGCGGGCGTTGAATAAACTGTATTGTCTGGCCGCGGGAATATTTCGCTTCCAAAACCATGCAACATTTTACGACGCGAACAAAGACCGATTGCTTTTTCTTTTTTTACGACGTTTTCTATAATTTAACGGCTATTTTACGTCCATGGAAAAAATGAAGAAGTAAATTCGCGCACAATGGAAATATTGCTCCATTTTTGTACGTACAATTCTTCATTAAATTTGTTTTTATTCATAAGATGGAATTATTTTAGCGAAGTGGAAGAAAATTTTTGTTTATATGAATAATTTGTAACTTCTAGAGAATTATTCGATCATTTTTTGATTATTCTAATTTGAATTGAAAAATTTTTTGAAATGCATGTTTTCGAAATTTCGAAATTTTTTAGATTTTCGAATTATGAATTAAGAAATTCAAGAATTGCGACATTTCTTGAGTTTCGAACCTATTCGAGTTTTTTTGTTTTCGAACAATTTTGAGAATTGATATTTTTTTTTGTTTTTTCAAATTTCATATTCGTAATATTGAAAATGAAATAAAAATTTCTCACATCACTGTTTTAATACTGAAAAAATTGAGGATTCTTCTCGAATTCCCTTATATTTCTAATTTAATGACATTTATCATTGAACACAGTGATTTTTTCGAAAGTTCGCGAAGTTTTATCTCGATCAATTGCATTCACCTTTTGCCCTGGGAATCGCATTCTAGGCACGTTTTACAATCCGTAATTCCGATACACTTATCTTTGCGCGCGGATTTCTTTGTGTATTAATAAATTCTCGTGATTCGTGCAATTGTGTCAACAAACGGTCGACGAGACTAAAAAAATGAATAAAGGATATTCGCGGGGGCAAAAGAAGTCGCTTGTTAACAATGGATGATCCCGGAGAGAAAGGCGAGCGTTATCGGAATCAGTTGTGCGACCAAGTTGTGGGATCGGTGTTATTTATACATTCTGAATGTCGTTGGATGTTTTTGCATGAAATTGGGATATTTTGGGATTTTTTGAGACTTTTTGGGAAAATTCGAGAAACATTTGGACTGTTTTGGAAAAATTTTCGGTGAATTTTGAGAAATCTTCGGGGATTTTGGAGAGTTCGAGAAATTTTGGAAATTCTAAGGAATATTTGGGCAATTTTTGAAATATTTTATACTTTAGAGAATTTTTGGAAATTGTATATTTGGGAGAATTTTCGGAAATTTTACATACTTTTTGAGAACTTTTAAAATTTTGGCAGTTTTACAACAATTTATTGTTAATCTTAACAATTATCATGAATTTTGGGGATTTTTGGAACTCAATTGAAAATTTTAAAGAATGTTTGGAGATTTTATGAAAAATTTCGGAACAGCTTAAGAAATTTTTAGATATTTTAGGAAATTTCGCAGAGTTTTCGAAAAGTTTGAGGAACATTTAGACAGTTTAATAAAATTTCCTGTACATCTTGGAAATTTTTCGGATATTTTAGGGATTCGAGAAGTTTTGAAAATTGGAAGGAATATTGGGGCAGTTTTTGAAAAATTGTATACTTGGGAGGATTTTGGAAATTTTTGATACTTTTTGAGAATTATTGAAATTTTTGATGCATTTTTGGCAGTTTTACACAAATTTATTTTATGTCTTGAAAAATTGTCGTGAATAATTGACTTTTGGAACTTCTGGAAATTTGAAAAAACTTTTGGACAGTTTTTTTCAAAATTTCGGCACATCTTAGGGAACTTTCGGAAATTTAGGATACTTTTTGAAAAATGTGCGGAACACTTAGATAGTTTTTGAAAAGTTTCTGTACATTTTGGGAAATTTTCCGAGATTTTGGATACTTCGAGAAGTTTCGAAAATTAGAAGAAATATTTTCGCAGTTTTTGAAAAATTGTGTATCTTGGAGAATTTTTGGAAATTATAGAGATTTTTTGAGAATTTTTAAAATTTGTAATAAATGCTTGGCAATTTACAAAACTTCATAGTTGGTCGTAAAAAATTATCCTGAATTTCGAAAAGTTGTGGAACTTTTAAAAATTTTAAGGAATGTTTGAACATTTTTTATTCAATTTCGGCATATCTTGGGGAATTTCGGGGAATTTTGGAGACTTTTTGCGGAATATTTGGACTGTTTTTGGGAAATTTCTAATATTTCTATAAATTTTGGGGAATTTTCGAAGATTTTTGAGACTTCGAGAAGTTTTGAAAATTTAAAGAAATATTTTGTCAGTTTGAAAAAAAATAAAATTGTATATCTTGGAGAATTTTTGGAAATTGTAGATACTTTTTCAAAATTTTGGATATTTTCGGCAGTTTTACTCCGACATTTTGGGCAGTTTTACTAAAATTTATTGTTTGTCGTAAATAATTATCCTGAATTTCGAAAACTTTTGAAACTATGAAAAATTTAAAGGAAGCTTTAAACACTTTTTTCAAATTTCGGCACATCTTAGGAAATTTTATGAAATTTTGGAGACTTTTTGAAAAATTCATGGAACATTTAGACCGTTTTCGAAAAATTTCTGTACATTTTGGGAGATTTTCGGAGATTTTGGATACTTTGAGAAGTTTTGAAAATTAAAAGAAATATTTGGGCAGTTTTTGAAAAATAATCTTGGAGAATGTTCGGAAATTTTAGAAACTTTATGAAAATTTTTCATATTTTGGCAGTTTTATAAATATTTATTTTACGTATTGGAAAATTATTATAAATTTTGCGAATTTTCGTAACTTTCAGAAATTTCGGCATATCTTAGGAAATTTTCGAAAATATAATAAATTTTCTGAGAATTTTCAAAAATTTAAAGAAAAATATTTATACAGTTTAACAAATCTTGGGCAATTTACGCAAATTTTGGAAACTTTGGCAATTTTCAAAAAATTTGGAAGCATCCTTTGAGCAGTTTTTCGAAAATAACTCTTAAATTTTGGTCAATTTGCACAAATTTTAGAAACTTTGCAAATTTTTCGAAACTGGATGAAACTTTTGGGCACTTTATCAAAAATTACAAGTACATTCTGGAGAATTTTCCAAAATTTAAGAGACTTCGAAAATTCTTTGAAATTCGTAGAAACAAATTAACTCAAAGAAAATTTTGATTTTTCAATTTCCAAATTTCGGAAGTAAGAAACTATAAACATCAAAATTCAAAAATTTCAACAATTAAAAATTCTAAGTTTACAAACTCTGAAAACTTTCAAATTAAAATGTCGAAAACCTGAACACACACAAAAATCACAAACTTCGGAAAATTCGTTTTTAAAAACGAGTAAAATTCATAAATACAGAAATCTAAACTTTCGGAATCCAAAATTAATAAAAATATACAAAACTCAAAACTTTCGTAGCCCAAAGTCAATAAAAATTTCCCATTTTCCAATTTACATTCTGAAATAAAAAAAACCAAGTTCCAAATACTCCAAAAAAACCTAAATTCCAAAATTTCTATATGCGAATAATTCAAAATTTCTTTTTCATTCCCCTAACTCAAAAACCATTCATTTTTCCAATTTTCCAAACCGTAAAATTCCGGAAAAAAGCGTAACTTTTCTCCCTTCGTCTCCTTTTCGCAAATCCCGAACTGATTTCCCGGGTGAAAGGAGGGGAAACGGAGGGCAAACTAATTTAATACTTTGATTGGATCGACAGTCGAATAAAATCAGGGAAATTGATTCGCCGATTACGTGGTGTTTTATAGACAAAGAAAATAGCGCGAGCAATTTATTGGGTATTGATCGGCTTCACTTTTCCGGGTGAAAATTCATGTCTCGATAAATAACGGCTTTCCCCGATTTTAACGAGCCTCGAGTGCCATCAATCCCTGACTTTATTGTTTACAAGATATTTCATGAAAACCGAAAGAAGATGATTTTTCATTTTATTCGCCGGATTTCACTCCTCTCTCGCGTTCCCAATCGGAAATCAATAACGGACCAAGTGCGCGACGCGAAACATCTTCCGCATGAATTTATCGGATGAAAATTAGAATTTTCCGGGATATTGGGGGAAATCGAGTTCATTGGGTGTGATGTATACGAGTTTTTTGTTGTTTTAGTATATTTTGATGGAAGAATTGAAGATTTTTGGACTTTTTTTAGTTGATTGAATACGAGAAATTTTGTTTGAAATTGGGTTCGTTTATTGGTATTTTTTTTCCTATTTCAACGTCTAAATGACGTCGATATGACGTTCAAGAACTTCATATTCTTTTTCTTATGGTGGAATCGTTTCCTTCGATTGACCCATTCAATTTTTGGCGATTAGAATGTTTTTTGCGAGCGAAAAATTGTATGTATATATTATTTACATGTATATTTTTTTTATAGAATATTTATGTTGTTTACGTAAAATATTTTTGTTCCCTCCAATTCATGACTCGGAGCAGAGAAAAACTCTAAAAAACTTCATATTATATTCATTAGAATCTGCAATCTGATAAATGCTCGAAAAATGTATTTTATTCAACGCCCGCAAGAAATATGTAATTTCGTGGCCCTGCTGGGAGTGGACGAAATAATGGATTACCTGATTGTTGACGTATGGCATCCAAGTGATGAACTCGTTCGCCCACTAGTGGGCGAATAAGCTGTTCGCCCACGCTCATCTTAACGACCGATAGCTATTTACTTACTCACGCTTAGTTGAGCGACCGTTTAGGCACGACCGTTTACGGGCCGTGAAATCACATATTTCTAGCGGGTGTTGAATAAAATATTGTGTGCGACTATTGGTCGAAAGAGGAGATTCCACTCGCGTGTTGCCACGCTCGCTACGCTCGTGAGGCAATCTCCACGCTCGATCAAAAAAGTTATATTATATTTATTGTCTAAGAAATGCTCGAAACGTGTATTTTTATCACCTAGTGGGAAAAGTCCGTGATTTCCAGCATGCGTTGGGTAAAAAAATGTACAACACAAATAGGAAAAAGTGTTGAAAAGAATACACTCTGTTTGTCTCGAGAAAATTGCACTAAATGTTTCATTTGTTATTTGAAAGTGTAATTTCGCGTAATCATTTTACGAAAGCGCAAGAAAAGCTCATTCGAACTCGGGGGCGAAGGAAAAACTCGGGAAAATCGGCGGATTTCGCGAAAAAAGTTTCGAGTTTATTGATTGAATAACGCGGCGCGAGAAGGGGATCGATGGTGGCGGGACCGGAACGAAATCTAAGAGGGAATTTGTTCGAATTCAAGAAAATTGTTGGGTATTTTTTTTTAATTGTTGGAAGAATTTTTTGAAAATTATTTGCATTTTTCGGGGATGTTTTTGAGTACTTTGTAATTGTAAAGTTTTTGAAAACGTTCGAATTTAGCTTTTTTAAAGATATTTAATGAATTAATACTTACCAGAACTTGGAGAATTTTTTTAAAAATTTTTTTTTAAATTGCGTTTTTAGAAACTGTGAAATTATAATATTTTTGCCACGTTTTAGATGAATATCACAAAATTTTAGAAACTTGAGGAACTGCGAAGATTTTGAATATCCCAAAACTTCAAAATTTTGAACATTATTCACGAATACAAAATACGAAAAAGAGTTCGAATATTCATAAATTCATGAATTCTAAAATTTCAAAAGCTTGAATCGATAAAATTTTTGAATCCGTAGTTCACCATTTACAAAATTAATTATCTAAGTATCCAAAATTCCGTAATTATTACGGAATTACGGAAATTCCGTAATTATTACGGAATTTTGGATACTTAGATAATCAATTTTGTAAATTGTAAACTACGGATTTCAGAATCAATAGTACTGAATGTTAGAATTTTCTTAACCCAAAATTAAGCTGTCAAATATCTATATAAGTTGTTGTATGAAAAAAAAATTATAAAATTTGTTGATTAAAGCGTCGAAAAAACAGCTGAAAAACTGTAAAATTTACGATCATTTCAGAAGTTTTTAAAAATTGATGAACTGTTATGTCTAAAAATAACTCAATTTCAATGATTTCCGGAAAAATGTCGTTAATTTCTAAAATTATGAATGGGCGATATTATTGCTCTCTCTCTCACACCAAACGACTGCTCATGTGAGAGAGAAAAGGACAGTTGCGTAACTTCCCATCGCTATCTAAAATGATATTCTCGAATATTCGGCAAGCCCGATAACAAAAATAATTGACAATTTTCCTTGATGTTGTAGAAAATTGACAATGATTTCAAAATATTGTCCAAAATACAGACAAATTTTATTTTATTCACAATCTTGAACATTCCTAGTATTGATACCCAAAATATAATATTTGGTCCATCAATGCTTTAAACAATAATCGCTTCAAAATTCACAAATTTAAACTCGGAAACGTTAAAGTTCAGAATGATGAACATTTCGAAAATGTTTACGTTTTTTACGTAAAAAATTGTTGTTCCCTCCAACTGATGACTCGGAGCAGAGAAAAACTCTAAAAAACTTATTCAATTTCAGAATGTTTTGATT
>JAPYZK010004867.1:0-21267 GCA_030522785.1 Platygaster equestris
TATGAATTCCCATCTATTATAACGCATTTTTATAAATTCTAATCAACTAATTGATTAAAAGTAATGACAAAAATAAAATATTAATTGATATAGGTAATTACTATACATTCCATCAATTTTTATCAATGTACATCCATTCCTATCGATTTTCATACATTATTACGCATTTACAATATAACCACAATACTCCACGCTTGTATCATCAAGATACAAGCGTTCCAAAATCAATTGTCATCGACCTTCTTCGATATTTTACATCACTAGTTGACAGCGTAGAATCTTCAAACACGAAAAACAGTGTCCAAATTTTCCCATATTCCCATATGTTCCCGTAATTTGTTGCAGATACTTTCGACCATGACGAATATGTTTCGAAATCACTTTCTCGCACAAGCTGATAACTTGTAAAGAAAAAAAAAACGATAACTCGTTAATATTATGCGCGCGTGCGAATGGGGCGCCGGCGCGAGTCCTCGGCAGGTCTTTCTCTCGATTTGAATCATGTAGATCGGTAGACGACAACGCGAGAATCCGGGCTCGAAAGCCACCTGTTTTGTCCAGCCGCTTGACTCTCGTCCATCCGTCTGTGCATGCCATTCGACGCGCCCCAGTTGCCACAGGTGTTCCTTTAATTCGACATCGCTGTTACATTCTCCTTGCCTTTTTACTGCCGCTATTCATTATGGATCGCGAGCGCCACCGGGGCCGTCAACACCGAGAGTGGCCAAGAAAAGATAGCCCAAACTCAATTTCTCGTGATTTTTCGCGTTGTTGCGGAAAAACGAGTATAGTTATTTTTTTCAAGGAGATTTGTAACACTTTTTTACGTAATTTAACTTGTATGGGGCAGTAATTAAAATGTTGCATTTTGAAAAAATTTTTGAAATTAAAACTACGTGTTAAAACCTGGGAATCAATTTGGTCAGAGAAAGTCTCCCTTTTTTGGTGCACGTCACATACGTATGGATACATCGAAAGTTTTCTTAACAAGACATTATTGACATTATTAGATGAAACAACGAAGAAAATTTTCCATTAGAACAGCGAAACTATGTTCAATTCAATAAAACAATCGTGCGATACAACAACGTTTGATTCTATATTTCACTGAAACATTTCAATGATGTATGTTATCTTGAACTTATGTGTAAGTCGGAATTCGGATCGTTTTTGAATACAGGTTAATTTATGATTATTTTCAACGTTATCAATAATACTGAAGAAGGTACTATGAAGTATACCAAAAAATCATTCGACGTTAATGATTTGGAGACGAAAAATGACGAAAAGAAAGACATTTTCTGGTTACCTCACCTACGCACTACCACACTCTCACAGAATCTCCGACGAGATTTTACAGAGTCGGTACCCCCTGGCTGCACATGAAATAGCCCCCCCCCCCCCCCCCCCTTCCTTTTTCAATAATTTCAGAATTTTCATAAATTGCAGAGATTTATGAATTTTCCGGAAATTCTGAAAATTTAAAATATTTTCATAATTCTTTAAAAGACGAAAATTGTACAAATCTGTCACATTTCGTCGTTGAGGCAGTTTTCATGATTCTCGGAATTTCAAAAATTTTACGGATTTCAAAAATTTAGAGGAACTTTTGGTTAATTGGAACATTTCTAATATATTTCGAGATTCTTGATTGTTTTGATGAATTTCGAAGTTTAGAGGATTTAAAACATTCTTAAACTTAGAAATTTCCAAAATTTTTAGAATTTCGTGAATTTCAGAAATTTCAGAGATTAGAAAAAGAGTGTTCACAATACTTTCATAATTATTAAAATTCCAGAAATTTTACGAATTTCTAAAACTTTGAGAAACTTCATAATTTCGAACATTTTCAACATTTTAAGATTTTCAACAGTTCCGCGAATTTTCGAAGTTTGGTGTATTTCAGGAATTGCAAGAGTCCAGAGAATTTTCAAAAATCTAAGTCTTTCAGAAATTTTGAGAATTTCAGAGGTTTCAAAAAGTTTTGAAAACTATAAGAACTTAAAAAATTTCCATCATTTTTCAATAATACTTTCCTTTTTAAATTTATTGAATTGATTTGAAGTAAAAATCACCCTGCCCCCCCCCCCCTCTCCCCCCCTCCGAACGAAATTTCTGGCTACGTCCTAGGTTCAACAAATAAAAACAGTGAAATGAACTTCAATCCCAACAGAAACATCAATTGAATTCCTCCTCATAATCCATGAAGAGCCACATACATAATTTCAAAGCCTCTCGACCGGTCGCTCACACCTCGTCAATAAACGCGTATTAGCTCTTCAGCTCATCCAAACATCTGTCCTCCTGTTCAAACGCTTATTATATCGAATTAAGAAGTCTCTACGGACATTAACACCGTTTAGAATGCCCATTTATCATCTCACTCCACTTGATGAATTGATAGGTTCCTTCAGAGTTAGGAAGTCATGCGTTACGGACACAGTTACTTTTTGGAGTAACTGTATCTTGTAATATTAACTTCACACGTCATATACTGAGTCTAAAATATCCTTCCGGGTTAGAGTCCAGGCCGCATTTTGAGGTTAGGTCAGAGCACTGAACAAACATAAACCAACAAACTTTTTTTCTAAAGTCATACTTACTGCAAAATTGTATATCTTGGACATTATTTCCAACTAGAGTACACTCGCGGTTAATCTGCCTCATTTGCATCGCTACCGTAAGACGATTATTCTAATCCGTCTCTAGATCGCGTTCGAATGGAAAGAGCTCTAAACCCACCGGCGCAGGAACAATGTAAACGCGTAAAATCAACAAACGATCGTTTCCCGGATATTATTCCGAGAATCATAACCTCTTTGGCTTGCCCTTCTTTATGATTCCCGGCCATCAAAAAAATTGTGGCCAAAAAAGGTAGAGATAGACGCACACGTTTTCTAGGTGTTACACATATTAACGAGGTACACGGAGGCAACCACCTGTGCCCATAGCTAATACCATATAATAAGGACTCATGCATATGAATTTCGTTGGCCGGTCTACCGGCTTATCGGGTTTAATCTATCGAGTTACAACACAACCTCGCAACCCTTTGGCTACGCATAATAATCTCCCCTACCAATACGTTTCGCCGCGCACCTTCACGTTGCGTGATTAAGGTTCCATTGTTGTCGTGGTTACTGTGAAAAAATTGTGAGAGGGTATAAAGTTATCAAGTGGGCCATCCTAAAACCTTCAGATCTATTTTTTGTTCGAAACACATGTTCCGGGTAGGATTTGGGCCTTCAAATCGCTGTGCCGAAGGATTTGGGCGAAAAATTTTTTGTTGCTGATATCAACAAAGCAAGTTTTTGGACATTTTGTTTTGAAAAATTCGTATTTTTCAAAAAAATGAATTGATTCTAACGATGTAACTAACGATGGATTCGGTAATAAATATCAAGTCTATTCAATATTGAATTTTGGAAATTTCCCAAATTCACATCAGATATCAAAATTTCGCGGAGAATTACTATTTTGTTCATATTTCATTTGCGAGATTTGTCTTTGTCTGCAAAATTTGAAATAAATGTATTTTCGAATTTTGCGAACGTTTGCAAATCTATATTGAACAAAATATCACTTTTACCAAAAACACATACGATGCTTTAAATCAAATTACTACATATACGATAAAACGAAAAAAAATCCCTACTAATGTTTTTGACAATGGCATGCTCGTCATATCTTGGGTCTTTCAAAAAAAATGTACACTTAACGGTTTTAGCCGAAAATTGGTGATACTGACGGGTATTCTTGACCGTAATTGCTGGGCTAGAACGAGTTTTCAATTTTTCGTCATGGACACTGTGTTCAGCATGGAAACAAAAACAAAAATTGATATTTTTGAAAACACTTTGGTAGCAATTTTTCAAGAAAAAAAAAGTCATAATATTGAATGTCAATTTTTTTGAACAACACTCAAAAAAAATGTATTGCAAAATTTTTCAAAAAAATGTTTCAACGAACAGAAATGAAATTGATGTTTTTGAAAAAAATTGTAGAAAAAAAAAACCCCATTTTTCAGCAACCTCTCACAACGCAAAAAATTTTCACAGCCCTGATGTTATTAGAAACTACATTCACGGATAAGAAAATTTGCCGAAAATAATGAAAAGTCTCCACTAAAACTGGGAGAAATCTGAAGGGCGAAATGAAATGCAACGCGCATTTGTCAATTTTATATCGTGCAGATATGGACATGCCGAGCGGCTTCTCTGCTGCAGCGGGCCGGCGCGAGAAAAAATCCGTTTTCCGCACTCCCAAGGTCAAATTCACATTTTTTTTTCGATGAGCTGAAAAATGACGGTTCATTCCACATGTGCAAAATTTCAACCCAGTCGCGTATTGAGAACACATCAAAATTTCTGATTGTTTATAAAATTGTTATCAAAAATGCGTTTTTTTAACGAATTTCGCTTTTTTGTCTGGATCACTTGGAAGGGGGTATATTTATCTATAAGTCCCGAAAATTTCATCAAATTACCATTAACAGAATTTGAGTTATGATTTTTACAATAAAAACGTGTCCAAATGTTCATTTAACAAAATAACAAACAAAAAAAGGAATTTCCAAAAATCCTGAAAATTGTTTCTTTGAATGGTCAAATACCCCACGAAAATGGAATTTATTTCATAATTTAGGTTTTCATCGAAAATGGTGGGTACAGTTGACATGGTTTAACTTAGTGCAAAAGTAATTTGAAACTGTTTAATATTGCCTAATGAGCAGAAAAACTTTCGTTGTTGAAAATATGAGCGAAAATATGAGTATCCAATGTGAAAAAGACAATTGAACACGAAAAATCTTCAAGTGGTCGGTATAACCCACAGTTAACTTATAAGAGTCGACGGAATTATGTTCATACTAATTGCTTTCAATCGAAGAAATTGTTTTTCAGACCAAAATGTACTCGAACTCTAATGGATGATAATGATTAATTATATTTTCTTTGTGCACATAGACGGTCGGAAAAATTATCGGGGAAATGCTCCGTCGGGATATTGCATTCAGGAAAGTGGCAATCCAAGAAAACTTTCAAAGATTGAATAAAAAATCCCTCACATAACACGAATCAATTAAAAAACCATTTACACGCACCAGAACAAACTCGCCTCGCGTTTTTGCCGCCACACAATTATCTCGCAAACGCTCATTATCCCGTAACCGTATTTACTGTGACTCGACTCTTCACTTCTATAATCATTTCCTGCGCGCGTTCACTATATACGTATTCCATTTACATCTCGCTCCAAGATTTTCCTGTCTCCTCTAATTACATCTCGCGATCGATCAAACATACCACTCCTCACCAATCATAAAATAGTACGTGCAAACGTCTCAATAGAAAGATTCCTTCCACAGTACTGATCCACCTAATAGAGTTTTCGAGTGAGCACTCTCGGAGCACTCTCGGAGCATTTTCCTGTGAGTTGAAAAGAGACAGAAGTGCTCTGAAAACTATCTGGATCATTCTCTATCACTTTACAACCAATGAGAAAAATTGTCAAAAACAACTCTGACTTCTGGAGACAGAGCGGCTCATGACTCGATTCGACGAGAAATTGACGTGGGTTGGAAAGAGATAGAGTATAATCTGATGGTTTTTAGAGCACTTCTGTCTCTTTTCAACTCACAGAAATATGCTCCGAGAGTGCTCACTCGAAAACGCTATAAGACATGAAAACGGAGATTCAAGTCTTCAGATTCGTATATGCATCCATCATGGGACAAAAATTTTTTCAGAGAAAAATTTTATGAAGCAATGACAAATTCAGTCCGCTCAGGGAATATATTCTTCGAGTGAAGAATTACTTAACTTTATTATTGTAATATATCAAGCAAGAAATGTGGGGGAATGAAATCGATTTCAGCAGTCGAGAAGAATTTATGGGAAAAGAACAACATTTTCCAGAAATTGATGAAGTTAGAGGTAATGTTTTCCGGAACAAACACATAAACCACTAGGAAAAAAAAAAAAAAAAATAGAAAATTGGAGATCCTGTACTTCACAATGCGACTATGCATATTTCATAAAACTATTTGAAAAAAATCTGAATTTTCGAAGAGAAACAAACAGGTTATTGTTTCATCGAAAAATTCATCTACCAGAGTTGTCTAATTTAAAAAACAATTTCAACACTCACTAGCTGTTAGTGTCGCTGGTTGCATAGCAACTGACAAATTTGGCAGTCACGTCGTTTTCTAACTTCACCTAACCTCACCAAAATAGTGATTGCCAAATTTTGCGATTAAGCCAGGTGTGAAAATGATTTGATACCACAAGAAGCTCAAAATGGATTTAAAATACGTATTTTAAAGCTAGAGTGACAAAAAGGTCACATCGTCGATTTCTAAATCGGATATTCACCTGAAATACAAGTCTATCTATGATATTCTACTGAAATACAGATAATCTACCTCAAAATGTAAATTTCGAGGTTAACCGAAGTCTTGCCGTTAGACGATTCGAACCTCACTTCTAAAATAATGAAACGGCATCAATCTATTTTTAGCAAATCTATTATTACCTGTCAGAACATAACTTTTTTCCATGCATATATATATATCTACCCATATATAATCTCAAAACGCCTTTGAAGAAATGTTTTTAACCTCAAAAAGGCCTCGGATCAATGCCTCTCCCGCCTCTCATCGATACCTCTCCCCTAATGTCAGCCCTCCCGGGAATGACGGAAAAACGAGCTATTAAAATATGCAATCGGGTTAAAAACCAAGTACGCAATGAGCAGTTGCGACCTGGGATATATATCGCGTGAGGTGAATTCACCGGGGGATTTATAGATCGCGGAGGCCGCGATGATGGGCAGCTCTGCTTAGGCGTTCGTCGATGCTTGCGCGACGCCGACATATCGTTGAACATATCGGGGCAGGGGTTGTATTATTCAGTTGCATCGCGTGCGAGACCGGGGTCCTATAATCCACCCGGGGAAGACGGAGACCGAAGCATAAAACGGAGAACACGGAGTAGGTGTGGTACTTTTCAGTTCCGCCTAAGCTTTAGCCAATGGTGCGCCGGCAACTAGCCCCTTTCTTTTATACGAGGAAGGGAGCCCTGGTCTACTCGCCTTCGAGAAGCGGGTTTCAATAGGTCATGGTTCCGATAGCCGACACGAAAGTGGGAGCTTTTCCCCCAAGTCGTCATTAGGGAATGATAAAATGGACGATTACTGGGGTCAGGAGTAAGGAGGGGTTGATCATTTTGCGCTGGGGTGAATTCGTTGATGGGTGCTTGATTGGTAAATGCGATGGGAGGGGATAAATGTTGACGTGATCGCTTTGGATGGAAAAGTGGAGAACGTTTTTTGTCGTTATAACCTTAAAATTTGTTGGTTGGTGTAGTTGGTTCTTTTAATATAAACTTTCTGAGTGGCTCGAATATTTTTGTAGTTTTACCCTCGTCCTTTTCTTCTGATTCTACTTTTATTTTTCATCTTATTGAATAAAAACGACAGAGGATCGAAAATGAGACATAAACAGACATGAAATTTATCATGAAATATCAGAAGATTTGCCAATGTGCCACAACGAACAAATCCGTGAACTATGAACCCTTAACCATGAACAATATAATCGATACAAAAACAATTCCTTACCACGAAATCAGCTCTCAAAGTAACATTACCTTAAGGTTCGCAAACCATATTGTGCCTTCTCCTCAAAGTCCCACATATTTGGGGAATCGCTCGGTACTGAACGACACCTGGACACAATACCCAAATCATTAAGGAATCCACTCAAGGAGATCAGAACGATCCTAGAATGATCCTAGATCCAAAAGTGTGCAGTTTTTCTGAAAGTTTCGAGAGTGGAAAAGGAAAGAAATTTGGGTATTAGAAAGTGGATTGCGGACCATCAGAAAAAAATGGACAATATTCCTCTTTCCCGAAACATGCGCGAACCGAGCATTCACGGATGAATAATCGGGATGTCGCAAGGGCAAACATTAATAAAATAATAATCAAGAAAAATCATTAATATTCAATTTTTCCATCTTTGATGCACAGTTAAGTCACGTCATTTTTCCACTTTTTCCACTTTCTTCATAACTGCGATAATGCGAATGATCATTATCAGCGAACCTTTTTATTTAAGAAACTCCCTCTTCCTCTTCAGAAACCGCACAACATTTACTAATCTATTATGTTCCCTCGAAGCTGGTTAATAATTTATACCCGGCAGATAAGAAAGCCGCGATGAAAGGGGCAACAAAGGTCACAACTTCGGTTACCTGGCGACCGACATGTAGTGCCACACCCCATCCACCCTCAACTACACTTTTTCCTTACATTGCGTCTACTTTAAAGGCGCCATTTTCACTGATCCCATCAATCGCAAAAAATGTAACAATAGCCAACTTCATGGAAAGAGATTTTTTTTCCTAGTCAAACCTAACCTCCAAAATGGATGGTTTTGTTCACCCATCACCCTGTGTTCCTGGCATTGACGTTTTTTTTTCCTGAAAGAATCAGAAGGATTTTTTTATTCCATGTCCTGGTTACTCTACTGAGTCCTGATGCATACTTGATGTTGGAATATATTTATTATTTCTGTCTAGGTAAAATTTCCCAACAGATTAGAATGGTTATATGTTCTGTCTCCTGCAGATATGTTCAAGAGTTGGAATATTTTCCTTTAAGACACTTCAGCATTTTACAACATATACATACATAAATCTAAGTGTATTGCTGTCTCAGGATGCACCCGAATCCATGTACATCAAGAAATGATCGATTTCTGGATTCTGCTCGCATATAAGCAACATCCCCTTTTGAACGTCACTGCGGATACGCTTAAGTCGATGCGAATACGAGCAAGCAGCAATTTAGCCGATTCATTCTGCCGCGTGATTTATCATCCGCGCTTTATCGTCCCTGCACGTAACGTTCAATGATGGAAGAATGGATGCCTCTTCATAAATCATGCACGGAACATAATTTCACTGCGGGAGAGGCCTACTGTTTTATTCATCACACACTTAAAAAAATGGATCTTGACTTGAGCTAGGAAATGTGTCTGCCAATTTGTACATTTTTATATAACGCACAGTTTTGCGATAAAGTTGAATGAACATTACTTTTTATTTCACTCTCGTTCTTTGATGCGTCGTTAGTTCTTGCGTGAACATCATTAAATGAATAAAACTGAAACGTTTCACCAGCTCAACTTCCATAAAATGCTACACACAGCAAAACGCAGAAGATCAAGTTGATAAAGATTATAAAACTGAAGTTTGCATTTCTAACGAACTTTTTATCCGCAAAGTGTTTCCGCGGATACACTAATTCGTGTTATCGTGACAGATGTAGAAACTGGGGGAAAAAAGTCCGCGAGGAATCCATTAAAAGGAATAGAAGCCCGGTGGTTAATTGCCGATACGTGTGTGAGCGTGTAATAAATACCGCGAGCAATCGTACGTGAAGTACGATTTGCCGTTCATGTTTCGTGACACTTACGCGGATAGGAAATGTGCGCGTTTGTGTCCTCGACCCTGCGATGTCTGAGTAATGACGTTAATGTCTGGCTAAACCATTTATATAACAGGATTTTGCTCAACCAGAATTGCCTCTTGTTATTTTGCTGCGTTTCAAGCGTATTATAGCGTGTGCATTAAATAAGACCGAGATACGTCCTAGAACGTTTATACGCATTGATGGATAAATGTAGATGACGAAAATATTTCATTGATTTCGAGATCTTATTATTGATACACGACAAATCTACGTTCTTTCGAGGTTCTTGTTGTACCGGAAGAATGAACAATTCAAATTTTTCCGCTGCAAAATTTTGAATTTCGAGGATAGCTGGTATAGAGAAGGATCAATCAATACATCGATTCATCGATCTATCGAAGAGAAACAAATCCGTTTCTTATTTTATGATAATAATTTTTATTAAAGAACGTGATTGAGGGCGCTCAATTATAGCGAAAGTAACCAAACAAATCGTCAATACACGGGTTGGCTGTCACTATAATACTTGTAATACTTCAACTTGACTAGATATGA
The DNA here is from genome assembly GCA_030522785.1 of Platygaster equestris. Taxonomy (NCBI): domain Eukaryota; kingdom Metazoa; phylum Arthropoda; class Insecta; order Hymenoptera; family Platygastridae; genus Platygaster; species Platygaster equestris. Next base: position 10,030 of record JAPYZK010004867.1, read on the forward strand.
AGTGTTCCTGAGTTTAGTTAAATTAGTCCAAGTTTGGTCATTACCATTGTAATCTATAGGATGCGTTAGATTTATGACAATGCATGCAGAAGTGCATACCAAAAGCGTGAATTTTAAGCAGATGTCGAGTCTTAACATTTGACGTGGCAACCCTTTAAGATAATAAACATGTACGCACCGTCTCTGAGATGTCTATGATTATCCTCGCAATAGCGAACGACTTACAGCAGATGCTCTTTTGATACCATGCTTCACCTGTTACCCGATGTTTCTTCGATTTGATGAATTTTTTCGCGGCGTGTTCGTGATGTAAAAACACTGACCGACTTTCAAGCACAGCAACGGTAAAAACCCGACAGTCCCAAACATTGGAATCAGTGAAAACTAGGACTGGGAAAAATCAAATTAGGAAAAATTTTTCTTAATCAGTCGATTTTGATTGTTTGTGTTACTACAAAAGTACAATGCATTCGAAATAGCGATGGTTTATCATTAACAGTTTCCGAAATTAATACAAATGTATAGAGAACTCAACTTACACAACTTAACCGGGTTGAATTACCCAATTAGTTGAATCACGCACCATAGGCCTAGCTGGAAAAGTGAAAATTACCCTGGCCAGGTTTTCCTTACTTCTGGAAGGGCCAAAAAAACGCCTTGCCTGGACCAAGCCAGGTCATTGATAATAATTATGATAATAATGATAATAATTTATTGACGGGTGTACCCCTTAGAATACAGTTTTACAAAGAGTATGCCTTGTACTGTACTGGTATAAATTTCAGGTTCGTTATAATTGATCCGCAGCGGGCTAACGCGATTTCTTACAGAAGTATAATATGATATTTTGTTGGAATATTGACAATGATATATAGTAATATCACGAAAATAACAATACAGAGACGAGAAAACTCATTCGTACATTTCTCTTATTCTACTCTCTAACTCGTGGATTTTAAACATTCAACGAGGGCGGATGAAAAAACAGAGGTAAATGCTTCAAAGAAGTTTATGTCTTCCGCCGGAATATTTTCTAAGCGGGCTATTCTATTTTAAGGGATCATTCGAAGCCAATTTAGTTTTAAAGTTTGTTCGAAAAATATTATATTCGATTGATTTTTTAGGTTACGTTGAGAAATATGAAAATAAAACGGAGATCTGAGTCCACTGTGAGTGATTTGTCGTGTAAATTCCGAATGTTCGATGTTATGTCTCGAGTGAAGTATACTATAGTCATTATTAGTGTAATGAAGAGGATTGTCATTAATACATGCACGTTTTTTTTGAAACCTGTGTCAATCTTTCTCAATTACTTCAACTTCCTTAATGCTTATCTAGAGTTGCCCGGGTTAGGATTTCCGTTCAGTTTCTCAACAGGATTTCTAGACAACCCCATGCCAGAATTTAAATATTTGCCTTATTCGTCCACAGGTATTTAAAAGTTGTAGAAAAGTTGTATATACCACGGTCATTTTTTTTAGCAACATAGGATAACAAATGCACATTTATGGATAATTATAGTGACTTGTGTTTTTGATGTTGCTGCACATCTCTATATTTTCACGGTGGCCATCCCAGTCCATGGTGTTGCTGATGACAGTCTCCCAACAGTTACCGGAATCTTTTTTCCGCAAAAGATTTTCCGTTCCTGAATATGGTTGATAACAATTTCGTGAACATTGTTGAAAATCAGTGTGAGTCTGTTTTTCGAACAATGTGGTAATATTATGAATCACAAAAAGTCTTCTTATTTGTAAACAAAATCAACAGTAAGGAAAAATATTTGTTACAAAAATTTTCGGTCTCCATTAATTACCCCCCTGATATAGGCATACAAGCACTTTTTCATCTAAGAAAAAAATTGATGATTCAGATAGTTATAGCCCAACAAAAAAATTATACGCCAATAAAACCTGACCCTGCGGTGCGTTCCCACGATTTTGCGAGCCCCGACAAAGTGGACTCGCTCACATGAACGTACGCGTATATTATACACTCATCACATTATCGGTACAAGCTCGAGCGTTCTCTCGATTCTTTGGTCGGACGGGCCTTGATAACGATTGACACGCGATTCCGGAATTAATTGCCCACGGCAAAGATGCCGAACGGACGCGCAAAAGGAAGCCTAAAAAACGAACGAAAAAAGCAGCAAATTGACGAAGAAAAAGTGCGCGTGCTGGGTAGCAATGATAAAATTTTTTCTGGTCGGAATTTCCGATTATTAACTCACTGCGTGTGTTATTTTTTACGGGGGCATTTTATATAAGAGTCAGAAAAAACATTGTTCAAGCTAAAAAAAGTGTTCATTCTTCGCCTCACCCCCAGTAATAATTTTTGTTTTCACGAAACTGTATAGAATTGAATTACGGTATTGGGATGGATTTCGTCCGTTGCTGAAAAAGGGAACTTATGATATTTATTTTCCTAAAGTAAAAAAAAAAAAAGCACATTCTTTAAGGGAATAGGTTTTTAATTTATGCAAGGTTTAAAAAAATTTTGGTACAGTCGATTAGAGAAGCTCAACACAGAATACAATAGAAAAACGTTACAGAAAGTCACCATCTGTAGCCTCTGTAGAAACTAGAAACGATGATAAAAACAAAAAAGAAAAACCTTATATCTTCGTGAAATTGATTTGTCTCAATCTCTTTGAAAATTCTATTGACTATATCCTTGCGTGGTTGGAAGGGAAAGCAGCAAGTGCACCGGACATTGTTCCCCGATCCACCGATAGGAGTAAGTATTCTCGGGGCGAAGGTTGTGAGGCCTGACAGGCAAACGCTGTTCGCGAGAGGGGAAACGGCGAGAGAGGGGGTAATGATAGGTGGGCGTCTACAGGGTCACCCAATTGGTCGTTCGAAGGTAATGGTCGATGGGCGGGAGTGCGCGCGTATGCGCGCGAACTGCTCTTTCTTCCGATGCGAGCTTTGAGCAACCCCCTCGAGGCTCCCTCTCCTACTTGGCGTTGCCTCTTTATCTTGGTTAGCTTCTGTTTGATGACCCAAGCCAACGGACACGAGCTTATTTACGGGTAACGAAACGCTTAATCTGCTTTAATTATCGATGTCTCATTATCGGCAGTTGAACTATACTGGGAATGTTATCCAGAAGTAGGGTACTTTTGGTTTATCTAGTCAATGTGCGGGATGTTATTTTATTCACAAGTTGCTTTACTATAAATAACTTCCGAAAAATCTTAACTAACATCAAAAATCAAAGCATTGGTGGAGGGAGAGTTCTTTTGGTTTTCAATTACTTTTCCAGTTGAATTTTTGTGTGTGAGAAACATCACATAATTGTCTTTGATGTGTTACAAGCAATAAAAGAAGATGAACATGAAAAATAGAACCATTATCATGCCCAAGCTTTTGGATATAATGATAATTCACTACTGGTCTATTGGTCCCGGCCACACGAATTGAGTCTAAGGCCGGTTCTACAATGGACGGATTCCGTAAGCTCAATGTCTGGCGCTTGCGCAGAACATTGTCAGAAAACGTAAAATTCTGTCGTATGCCGTATGATGGTGTCGGAACGGAAGATGGTCAAATTTCATCTTTTACGTACAAATGTTATGCGACTTACGGATAGGCTATAGTGCACTATATTGTCGTAATCTGCGCGCTATAGTTTGTGATCAGCTTTTTCTCATTTTTGGATCAAAATCAACAAACGATATGTCATTTGACTCGATTAACTCCACTGGATTCGCTTTTTATCTTTATTTATTTCATAAAATGTCATATACTGTTTTGACAAATTAATACGACTTGCGTTTCATTGTAGAAACCGTTCCGTAATCCGTTCTGTTTTACGTCAACCTACACGTTAGTGACGTCATCGTCATATACGGAATCAGTTCATTGTAGAGCCGGCCTAAACAGTCGAATTATACCCAATATGGAGTCATTATGTAATAATCGATCGCTCATTCTTTGTGAGTCTCTTTATATGATCGCTGACAGTCGTGAATGTACGCAAGCCGAGAGATAATAAAATATTTTTCAGTTTGTGCTTGTCACTCCGAGACTCTAGTTAATCACGAGTTTGCCTTCGTCTGTACTAGATTAAGTTTGGTTGTAGCTATAACATCTATAGATCTTGCATATTTTTCCTGCTTGAAGTTTTTTATAAACATGGAAAATCTAGTTCAAAATTGTTGTGTTACGTAATAGCTATGGAAAGCGTATATGATCGCATACAATCAGTACACAGTTGAAAACATTGGCCAGTCATAAAGTAGTGTAACGCAATTAAGGAATCATACAACAAGTCTGTATTGGATTATAACGAGTCCAATAGCCTACACATCTAGCCATAAAACCGATGAGTATACTTATCGGTCCTTTGGCAATAGGTGTACGATATTGTTTTTCTATTTTTTCAGTTTTTTGAGCATCCCTTGGTAGAGTATCATTGATACATCAACGGACAGGGGTATCTAAAAACGGAACACAGAACACAGTTACCTATTGTGAGGATGCCTGGAGTCGAAGTATCCGACCTCCATTTCAGCCTCACGTAAAACATGAAGGAGGCTGAAATGACACATATATATCATTAAGCCTGAACCGTCTACATTGCCTTAAATCTGTAGTTATGGTGCTTTTTTCAGCAACGGAGTTTGTAGTGAGGCATTACTTTTCGACCCGCCTTTTCGGCCGTAGAAAATTAAAGTGCAGAGGTTTATAAGGAACTTTATTGGATTATAATGCGAACTGCAGATACGAAAAATAGAATTTCTGAATTCTTAGAGAGTAAAATTGCATACTTTAATATCATTCGAATTTTGATATTATAATTTGAGTATCATCTCAATTCATAGTTACACAAATTTTGCAATAATATATGAACTTATTGATTTCTCAATTTTTGTTCATTGCAATTATATTAAAAAACGAAAGAATTCCGGGAAGTTACACATTCACACTTGTATGATATAAATTCTCCGGAATTCCGAGTTCCTAATTTGAGACTTTTATAACTTCTGAAATTACAAAATTCACAAAATTATAATCGTTTCTATTGCCGAAATTCGAAAAATGTGAACTTCGGAATAACTGGCTAAAACAGGAGAAATTACATTGAATCTAGAGGCCGCATTTTGGAATGGAGATAATTTAGGAAAGCAAAAAATTCGATATTTTTGTGTTAGAATTGAAATTTGTTAATTTCAACACCGAACGTATCTATAGAGTTCAGAAACTTTTTAATATCATTTTTTAGAGTAGAAAATTATAACTTCATCAGGATTTGAAAATTCATCGTAATTTTGAGAATTTTAATTCTCAAAAATTGTGTATTCGCAAATGTCGGAATCTATTAATACAACATTTTTTGAATTAAACGAACCTGAAATGTATATTATTTGATGCATGTTTTTGAAAATAGTAAAATTTTAGGAAATTATGTATACAAAATTGATTCTGAATCTCCAAACTTTTATTCCCCTTCCAAACGTTTATTTTCATATTTTTTAATTTGAATAAGTGCAGCTGGGCGGGAAAATTGGCTAGAAGGTATAACAAAAATTAAGACGCCGAAAACAAGCAAATCGGTAAATTTTCATATTGTAAAATTTTTTAAATTAAATAATCTAACAAAATTTCACATTATTGCCTGTTGATGGATTTTGGAAAAGTTTGCATGATTCAATGATATTATCTTGGACACGAATTATTTCTTCATACAAAATTGAGTGGTGATTTTTAATGAATTCATATTTATGAAAAGTATATGAAAATTCGAAAGAAACCTATATGAAAAGTTCGGTCATTACGCCTAGACACAAGATTCACTCAATGTAAGGGCCTGTGGCGAGTAATTAAATTCATTCCATCGATTCACTGGATACAGCATTAGTTACCTTATTCGAACATAATTAGAAAAATTCCACTCGTAACTCAAACAGTTGTGACAATGTATTTATAACTAATGTCCTGTCTTGCACTATCTCGACGTCAAACATCACAAAACGTGAATATGTGAAATAATTTATTATTCAAGTAATTACTCACGAAAAAGTGTACTTCTCATGCACTTTACAATAACTATTTGTATCAACAATAATGATGGTCTTGATTAAAAAATGGATCTTTATTAAACAAATGGTTCTACAAATCAGAAAATAATCTGTTTGTTCGTCTGTGTATGAAATATCATGTCTGACAAATTATGATCAACAAATTGATTGATTTCCTCTCATATATGATAGACTTGATTCAGTATCGTATTCATAAGTAAAGAAAAGATACATAAATGATTCACATCGATCTAAAAGTAAGTAGATTCTAAAAACAGCAATTTCGCACACCTCTAATCATAAAGAATCTCCAGGTAACTATAAGCACATTTCCATCGTTCCATTGATTCTTCGCGAGAGTAAAAAATAGAATACCTCATCCAGGTTGTCAGAGTTCGTCAGTCACCTCATGTGGGGTCACCATAACAAAATCGGAATCAATCAAATACTCGGAACCCCGGTCTCGCAGTAGTCTTTCCGCGACGAGAGGTATCCCAAGCGTAGGAGGGGGTCGAGGAACAGAGAAGGTGGCGGCGGCGGCGGCTCGAAACCGCCTGCTTTAGGCCGCGAGGAGGGGGAGGAAGGCAGTCTGGGCGCGCTTTGAAGCTTCGAACGGAAGCCAATCCGCTTGAATCCGGCGGAGCGCGAGCAGTCACTGTGCCCTCTGACCAAAGGGACCCTCGAATTCAAATCCGGAAAATCTCAAGATTTCGTGAAAAGTGCGTAAGGACCGCTTCTCGAGAAGTGTCGGACAATGTCGTTAGCGGGTGGTGCCGGTGCTAGACGCGAGAGAACGCTCCGGGCGACTAACAGTGCTAAAATTCCCAAAGTCAAGATTATGTTGAAAAATCGGTTTCTATGAAACCGCGTGTCATTCGGCTGACCATTTTAACCATGCGCATCATGTGCACTCGTTTCGACAAAATTAGTGAATATGCGCCATTTCACTGAAGTTTGATCAGGTGCAATCGATACATCGATACTTTCGAGAACGCCGAAAACTGGCTGTTACCCAGGGGAGGTGATATGATGATCGGCGGAGGGATAGCGACGCCTCCGGAAACTGTCAAGCCGTCAGTCAAGGACATGGTGGTCGACGGCAGTGCTAGTGTCAGTGGAAGTGGCAGTGCCGCTGGTAGCCCAGCGACGGGTTCCGCTAGACTTACCGAAAATGACGTTTGTGCGAATAATAACAACAACGAGAGCACGCTCGTGGTGTCAGCGGCCTCCAGGAAGCCGTCGTCATGCTGCCAGGACGAGGAGAATCCGGCGGGTCTGACGCGGCCTTGGGAGCCACCCTCGCCCACTCACGCACAATCGCAGTCCAGGTCGCACGGGCTCCAGTCGGCGCACTTGTCGAGGCATCATACAATACCTGGGCATCACCATCAACAAATCAATGTCCCTGCCGCGCCTCCGATGATTGACGGTTAGTCGAGGTTGAATATGGAAAATGTACTTTCTGAATTCCTTAGAGTGACTTTGCACTCCACATAGAGTTGAAATACTGCCACTCAAATACAAAGTGAATTTACTTCGATGGAAAATAATTCCACTGGACAGGAGTGAATTATCGGTCTATTGGAAGTTGGATTCCACCCCGGATCAAGAGTTAGAATTAACTCTTGAAAAAGAATGGAATTGACTTTCTGAATCCATTTCAGTTAAATTTCACTGGCAGTGGAAAGCGAGCTACTGAAAATCGGTGGAATTTAGAACAATAGAAAAAGGCACGTGATCTAATGACTGGTCAATCAACGACCATGAATTTCACTGATGCATCAGTGGAAACCGAGCCGCTGAGGAATCAGTAGAACTCCACTGATTTTGATTTGGAAGGTAACTTTTTATGTAGCGATAATCGACTCTTTCTGAGTTGAATTTCACTTAATCGGAGTCAACATCTTTGTCCAATTCAGTGACAGTATTTCAACTCTATGTGGAGTGAAAAATCACTCTAAGGAACTGAGAAATTGCTGAGTGTATCTTACTGCCTTTTGATATTTGACGGGTGTCAGCCTTGCCTTGAATGACACTGGCTGATTTTGAGTACGAATTGTTATTGACAACCGTACAATGTTAAATTTTTTCCAAAGAATCGATATTAGCATTTGTAAACATTCGGTTTTGCCCGGAGCGAAGTGGAAGAGTAGCATATTTCGCACCAAGGGGCAGAAGTTGGACTTTTTGACGAGATCGATGTATTGGTACGATTCGAATACAATTTCAAGTTGAGGATATATGTATATGATCGTTTTAGACTGCAAACGATGATTCTTTTTTATGACAAGAAAAATTACAAATAGGCAAAAATGTGTCTTTGGTTTCTAATAAAATAATATAAGTAGAAATTTCCGTCTGCGATGTGAAATTCTTTCGAAATATAATGTAGGTATAACTGTTGGAAACCAGATAATTCAGTAGCATCCTTATTTTATTTCCGAGAATCTTACTTATTTCACAATGTGCACGTTTTAAAACTAGAATGAAAATCTAGTCCCATGATCTCAAAAACACAGTTCTCACTTGTCGTAAGTCCAGTTAATTTTCGATCACAAATGCGAGAAGAATCTGAATTCACGACTGTTTTGTCTCCGTATACAAGATTTAACTTACGCAACACTTTTTCATAATTTAGTTAATTCGACGTTGCATGTTAAAAGACAACCTTGAAAAATTGTCAGTAATGAAAGACAATAGAGTCAACGTATAAGCAACTTAAACAAAAGAAATGTAAAATCTCGCGTAATTAGGCACGTAAGAATGATGTCGCTCCGATGGGAAACCGCGCTCGCACGGTATCAGGCTTGCACGAAATGACCTCAAAATTCGTATAAGATGTTTGAAAGCGAATCAGAACACGTGTTCTAACCTCTCACTTTCAATATTCGAATTTTACATCAATTCTATGATTATAAATAAGAAAAACAATGTTGGCTGTAGTATGATAATGATAATTATGACAATTATTTTTCATTAACAATGGAAAAACATCTTCCATGGTAACATTTTACATTTCAATTATCAATTCATACAGTTTTTTTGACCTGATACGTCATTTTCGTTATTTTATTCTGGTATGTTAATTCAATCACCTAATACATCAATAATTTTCAAATAGCAATTGATGTACCAATCAACAATTTATACGACAGCCTATTTACATTTTCAATTTTGTTTGCGTTTATTTCTCCACGAATTTGACGCATAAAAACCGTTAGGGTCACTAGAAGCAGTATGATAAAGTATCAAACTTTAGAAATTTGTTCTCTTCAGGATAAATTTTAGAAAATCATACACAGTGTGAAAAAAATAAAACACATGCGTCAAATTGCTGACTGAAAAGATCCATGTTGTACATACCAGATCAGTCCTCACATTTGATCCGTAATTAGGCCGAAAATCTGGACTGGAGAAAGTCCATTCATCCTCGGTGCCAGGTGTTTTTGGGACGTTTTTCAGCTGGTCAAAAGTGAAAATCACAATATTTCTGTGCGTGCCGCTGGTAATTGATGCGCTCGTATCGCGAATCTGGATCGTTCGGCCCAGCTGAGAGAGTGTGAAATGCAAGAGATAATCCGAAGTAAAGGGTCCCATGTAGATAATCTAAATAACAAGGTGGCATCGCTTTAGAGAGTGCGTGCGTGTCGGGGACTTTTGCCACTACGGTGGCGTGTATTTCTGTGACGCTGATTCTTGTAAGAATTTCTGGAATCTTGACAAATGTTCTAATTCCTCAAAAGATGAGATTTCTGTATACTCCACTGGTTTGATTAAGAGCGATTTATATGTCAGTTATAAATTGTTATACTTGCGTCTCCTCTCTAATGTAAAATGTTATTTGTGTTTTTTCTGCAAAGCTGAAGACGTGAGATAGGAACCTAGTGAAAAACAATAATTTTGCATTAAAACATCAAGACACTGAATTTTATGAATTTATCAAAATGTCAAAAACAGTCATTTTTTGTCAATATTGCCAAATACTTGGCAATATTCCGAACGAAAAAAAAGATCCGCAACATTTTTGGGAAATGTCTGGAAATTGTTTGCAGATGATCTTTAGAAAACATTCATCTTACGTCGTTTTGTAACTCATGTGATAATGTTTCAGAGACATCAGTTGCCGATGTTGTAGAAACGTCTGGTGCAGATATCAGAAGAATATCTTTTACTGACGTTTCCTAAATATTTTGAAATATACATGAAGACGCTCTTGGTTGGGACGGTCCTTGGATGGGACAGAGGGAAAAACCATAGTTAATAAAGGATGAAAAATATAAAAAAAAATCATGTGAGGTTCCTTTTATCATAAGGAACGAATGGCCAAAGTGAAAATAAATTTTCTGCAATACACTCCAATATATGAATAGATGTTTGCCATCAAAAGTAAAATTTGATGGCTCGTTCCCAGTGATTTTTCGTAGTTTTAGAAAAATATTTTTTCAAAACTGAAAATAGTAACTTGTAGAAAATTCGATTTTTCGAAAATCGTATTTTCTCAAATTTTTTCAACTCATATTAACTATGTGTGAACAAACATTTTCGATGCGCATGCAAAATTCCATAGTTGGGACGGATTTTTAGATAATTAATAAATAACGAAATATAAAAAAAATTTCTTCTCCGATGATCGACCATTACATTCAATGACAGATCATGCAGAAAAGTATTTTCAACGTCGGGAGAATATCGCCTCTGAAGATATATCAGCAACTGATATTTCAAAAAAAATTCAGATACGAATATATGTGTAGCTGATTTTTAGGAGACATTTTTTTAATGTCACTGATATTTCCTAAAACTTTTTTTCTACTCAGTTATCATAGAAATCCCATTTTTAGAAAATACGAACGAAAACTCATCAGAACTTAAGAACCTAATCCGAAGTATACATTACAATTTTAACTACACCCGAAACCAGGGCCGCAAAAAATAATGCCCCACCAAAGCTCAATTAGCGCTAACAATACGTCGATGCTGCCTCATCATCGACTACATTACGTTGTACGCCTCTATACTACACGACCATTTTTTTCCACATTAGAGGGCCCCGGCGGCGAAATTTCGGGCCCAAATACGGCAGGATGACTTTGTAAATATTAGCCTTGACGCCGAGATGTGGATCGCTTGTCACGCGAGACTCCCAGGTGACTACCGCCGAACTTAAGTTATCGCGTGTATGGGTTCTTCACGAAAAACATTTACAATCTCAT
>JAPYZK010004875.1:0-10988 GCA_030522785.1 Platygaster equestris
TTATATTATGTGATGATTAGCATGACCAAATCGTGTGTTATAATCATGACCAACCAATCGCTCGACATGTGCCTGCAGCTATATCCAGTATAAAAATATTCTACATATGTGACGTGCGCCGAAGAAAGGGGGCTTACTCTGCATGACATGATTTTACAGGACGAGCGATCGCAGCTCAGCCTGTGCATTGCAGGCATAGGAGAAAGGAAACTTCAAGAAAATGTCTGCTCTAAAATAACGCTCAAATAAAATTTTTTAATGTTTTATTTGAAAAAGCAAGTCAAAAACTATCGATTCATGTAGAAATCTAAACATGGATTTTTTCAGAGTAAGCCCCCTTTCTTCGGCGCACGTCACATATATCACAATTAAATACGCTCGAGATAATACATAATAACACATAGCCTGCAGGCGCATTTCTTAATTAAAATGAAATTTGAAACTAATAATCGGAAAACTGACGAATGACAAATAATGGCCATGAATATGTGATAAAAGTCGAATAAAGAAGGCCCGCATCGATCGATCATCAATACTGCTTTAAGCAGCTTACTGAAGAGGATGTAACTTTAAAAAATGGAGGCTCATCGCGTGTATAATCAAAACGCGCGGCTGAAACTAAAAGTCGTAAGAAGCTTCTGTTTCTTCATAATTTTTGGCTCCAAGGGCAAATTTGTAGACGATGCCGGCGGCAACGGCCCCAGCGAAGGGACCGAGCCAGTAGACGTATTGTAGCTTCCAGAAATTGAGTACGACCGCGGGTCCAAGTGACCTGGCTGGGTTCATGCTACTCCCGGTCGCCGGGATGGCGGCCAAATGTGCGGCTGTGATAGTGAGCCCGATTCCCAGTGGGGCCCAGCCTTGCACGTCATTGCGATTCGGGTCGGTCAGGGCGTGTACGACCAACACTAGAAGAAACGTTATCACAGCTTCGACGAGGATTCCCTGTCCTGCTTGCAGCTGACTGTTGACTTTAGTCTCGCCCAACGATTCCAGGCTCGACGGTAGCATCAACTGTAGTAAATCATCAATTACTGACTTTAACATTATAACAATTAACATAATTGATAGTAGTATGTCTAGGGGAGTTTCGCCCCCCCCCCACTCCTGCCCACCCACGTGACTAGTCACGTGGGTGGGCAGGAATTCAAGAGCTGTTGCGAACGGTTTACTATCTTATATTTTACAATCTCTTTATATAGTCTGCAGTACAGGATTTATATGTACTAAAAGAAATTTTACAGTTGGCAAAATCAAGTATGTGGCGGATTATTTTCGTATAGTACAACATTTCTCGTCGTTGATTCAAATAATAATTAACAATCCAAACTCTCAGCTCGTAAGTTTTCACGATCGAGTATTATAACGTTAAAACGCGAATTTATTGTAAATATTGTAATTCTAGAATTGCTTTCATTATGACATGATGAAATTTAAATCTTGTACCTTCAAAATCGCTGAACCTGCTATAGCCCCACAACATTGGCAAACAATGTAGCAAATGGATTTCATAATTGAACAATTTCTGCTGACGACAAGCCCGATTGTGACTGCTGGGTTCACGTGACATCCCGAAATTGGGCCTAGAACCTATAAATATTTTCGTAATAGGATACACAATAGTCATTTATACACAACAGAGCGAATTGTACGATAATTATATAAATATTGCGAAGATAAATATTCAATATTATGGAAACGAGCTCTCGCACGCGGGCTTCTAATAAGACAGCGCTAGGGCCAGTGGCTTCGCAGCCGTTCCAATCCATACTGCCGCTTCGCGGCTCGGCTAAGTTATAGTTTATAAACCTTCCCAAAAGTATAATGAATAATCATGCAAATTTTCCAAATCATCATGTGCAGTGATTCGTGCGTAAAGAGGGAACACGCACAAAATGGATTTCATTTCGCCTGCAAAGGTGTGCAAAGGCAGCGAGCGGCGGCAATAATTGAAACGGCCGCTTCGCGGCCTGTAGCTAGTACACCTTCTCAAAAGTATAACGAGTAAGTCGTTTTGTGCAGTGGTTCGTGCGTGAAGAGAGAACTCACGCAAAATACGCTGAGAAAAATCGTGTCAATCAGTACAGCTTCATTTTTTCAGTTAAAAAACGATAAGTTGAAGCAACGGAAATTTTCGTTGGTTCCAACTGAAAAATTCCGTTGGCACATACGTTACCACTGAAAAATTCTATCTGAGTTGGAACCGGCCCAACTGAAAAACTTAGTTGAGAGGGTGTTATCACTGAAAATTTCAGTTGTGTTGACTCGAACTGACACTTGTTTTAATAGGAATTTATCATAGAGGCAATAAATAAATGAGTTCATTCAACGGCTCCAACTTTTTCGTTCATTAGGAGCAATTGAAATATCCGTCAACCGGACTGAGAATTTCAATCATAACCAATCCAACTGAATATTCAGTTGGACACAACGAAACTGACAGACATTTTTCTCAGTGTAGATTTCATTTTCATCTATAAAATCAATAAAGAGAATCTTGCGAATGTTCACATGTTTTTCGCCTCGAAAATATCGGGCGACCATGACAGTGCAGCAGTAGCAGCAGCAGTCTTTATTGAGTTTATTGAATGCGGCCCAGTTCTCATGTGCAGAACGCGCGCGAGGTCTTTATTAGCCCCGGGCGATCGAAACGCATTCGTGTACGCGTGTCTTCATTCGCTCACGATTTCGCAATTATTCCCAGTACGCGTTTGCACAATACGTTCCTTAGTAAATGTCTCTTGACTTTTTTTTCCTTTTTTCGCAAATATAATCCTACCGCCGCCATTTATTTCCATTCGCTCTTACACATTATTATATTATAAGCTGACTATATTGTATATTATACGGTGTCTACTCAATCAACTTATTTATTTTTTGATGCATTTTTATTTACACGGTATAATTGACCAAGATTTGAGCAGCATGGTCGGAATTACTGACCAAATTCTTTATAAAATGCTTTATTCGTCATTGTGTCAACTAATCGTACGATATAATTAAATAATTTCATCTGCAATGTCTGCAATAACATACAATAACAGTAAATGATTAAGCATTCTATTTCGTACAAGTTTTCAAACACGTTGAAAAATTTTTCAGAGCCATTTTTTGCAGTTCAAATTGCGAGATAAAATTGTATTGAATTTCATAAATGAAATTGTTTTACATTTTTTTTTTTACATATCATCTCGTATTTTGTGATTCGGAATCAATAAGTCAATGGTTTCAGTTGGCAAAGTAAGGAAATTTCGAATAATAATATAACATGCATAAAATTTTTGAAAAAAGGCAGAACAGTCGATCCGATACAAATGGATCGTCAAGTTGAACTTGTCTCAGAGCTCGAAAAACTAGGCCATTTTGCTGAAATTGCTAATGTTCGTCACTTGCAAATAGTATGTGTCTGGCCTTCAAAGCTAAGACGTTGCAGTAGATAATATAACCGGCGGAAATAATTATTTCTTTTATGGACTTGAATTCGCACGGATAATTTTTGATGATTTTCAAGAGATAAAAATTAAGTGCGAAAACATTATATTCTGTGGCTTTGTTATGCAAAAGATTCTAATGCTGATGCAGATGCAACAGTTCATGCAATGAATTGGACGGGACCAAAGAATTAAGAACGAAAAGTAATAAAATCATCAACGCAATAGCTTATTCGACTCGAATCTTTGGAATTGATAATATTATTATCCTGGCTTCGTTTTGGCTTCTACGTGTATTATGTAGCTCCAATAAATTATGTACAATATATTATAAGTATAAATGTAAAATGATGGACGTTGAGAGATGAAAAAATGTATAAACATGATGAGTTATAGAGTAGAGATAACTCACGTAAGCGAGACTTGCAACGGTAAGTCCGAATGTAAAGGCGATATGCAAGTTAGTGGATGCCGGAGCGTCTTCCCAAGTTACGCAAGAAGCGCAACCGATGAGGACTAAAATACAGGTGCCGAGGGCTTCCGCAAACAGCAGCAAAAGGAAACTCAGTTTCGCGACTTCTTGAAAACCGACCAAGTTTTTCGTAGTTGCTGGAAAACAAATTTTCGAAAAATATTGCAATAAGAATTGTAATATTCATTCGAAGTTTTATTATTAAGAAATAATTGCAGCTGAATCGGACTTGTCACTGCAATGAAAGTGCAGAGTTATTGTTGTATTGGGCTACAATTTGTTGGGTTTCAGGGCTTTCATTACTCAGTTTTATGATGATATTTTTTATTTTTCAGATGTATGCTGCAGTTGCAGTATTAAGCTAAAATTGGGTTAAAATTAAGTGATTCTAGAATTACGGAAGAAGTCAAGAAAATATATTAGGTTGAATATACTATAAATATTTTAAATATAAATAGTTATAGTTCAATGTATAAATTAAAATATAATACATATATTTTTTTATAAATATATATTTATACATAAAACATTTTTCACATCAATAATCCATCCAATCGTCATCATCGTGATCATTATATTTCCCAGTTATTTTTAAACATTTGTAATCAATTCCATCGATTTTTAATCTGCCTGCAATTTGGCTTGCTGGTTTAATTATTTCTACGGTTTTTTCGGTATAAAAAGAAAAAAACGAATACCCAAAACAACGTCATTTTTCATATCGTTTGCGTGTTTTCCAGCAATTTTTAAACACCGTTCCAAAAATAACCACTGAAATCACTTTCAAATTAACATAAAAAATGCATCATCACAAAAGCCGAAGAAAAAAAAATGTAAATTACACTTGAAATTTTCAATAGAATTTTCAAAGTAAATTAGCATTTTGCATAAGCATGCAAAAAATAATGAAAAAAAATTATTAAATGCTTTTCTCATTGCAAGTATAATAGATCACTTAAATGCACAAATGTTTCTCAACATTATCCGTGCTTATTTTCACAAAAAACGAATTTCACGGTTTAAGAAATAATATACTTCATTGCAAAAATAGCTATTGTTAGTGTTTTTTCAGGATATCTATTACGCAGTATTATAGATTGTTCGTTACGTAAGCTCGATTCATCGTCAGTTTGTTTTTATCCGAATCATTGATTTTCAAATATCGAAAAAAAACACATCTTCTTGAAAATTGAACAATCAATTTTTCAACGAAAATGTTCAATTTTCCTGATTAACGAAGTTACCATTACAAAAATTGTTAGTCGTTTGTCAATAGTTAGTTGTTTTACAATTTATAATCAGGAAAAATAATTTACATGTGCCATAATAATTTTTTCTACCTCATCGGCCCCAACTGTCAAATTTAGTGACAATTTTTTCGGAAAATAAAACTTATTGCGTAATAATAATTGAAAAAAAGGCAAACCTATAATATAGGGACCGTTAAAAGACATTCGAGTGCATTTTTTCGACTGTTGAATAAAAAAGAACAAATATTGTACGAACCTTTAGCCATTTCGCCGAAATTTTCCGAGCGAAAATCGAGTTAACAAAAAGCACCGGAATCACTGTTAGATCGAGATCGAGCTGATCATAAAAAAGCTAGGTCAACAATTATTAACTATTCGAGTGAATTTAATGATTCTGGAAAAATCGATCGACGAAGACAGTTGAATAATTATTATATCAATTATACTTTTCGCGTGGTTATGTTTGCCTCGAAATGTTTAAATATTTTTATGTATTTATTGAATAAATATATATTATGATGGTGGCTAATAGATTCGAGGGTTCGGAACCATTGAGACGAGACACAGATTTCGCGTTCATATATTGCGCTTTTCCTCCCCTCCTCCTGTTTCTTTCGCGCGTTGCGTCGAGTCGTTTGCTCTCGCAGAAATCGCTTTAATTTGCTTTACAGAATCGTTGCCTAGCTCGTTTCCCAATACTTAATTCTACCGTTTTTCATTGCTCCAATGGAATAATTATCCAACTGCATGCAGTCCATTATATTATATTATTCCAGCTCCTTAATTCCATCAAGCAATATCAATTTCACAGATTTTACTTTTCTCGTGTTATTGCGGTACTCTCTCTCTCTATATATACATATATATGTATATATATTCGAGTAAACATCATCGCAAAACTAAGCAAATTTCCACCACTCATATTCAGGCGGAGCCAGAGGCCCCGTGGTGTTGGATCACTCGAGATCGCCATTTGATCGTAAAAGTCAAGTGGCGGTGACGAAATTTTCTACAACAATAATGATAATAATAATAAAAATAATTATAGTTCAAACACCGACGTAAAACCGTTTTTTGGTAATTTCACGGAATTGCCATAAAAAGTAAGCTGTGACGTCACGATGCTGCTGAAAATTAAAGTTCCTATAAATAGAGAGTTTGGCTATCCGGCGCAACTGTCTGATTGGCAGGATCCAAAGCTTGACCCAAAATGGCGGCTCTAATAAGGAGAAGCGATTGTATGTACGTGACGAATGTACGTGTGTGTACCGCCGCCATTTTGGGTCAAGCGATCGACACTTATACACTAACACATTGCAGATGGCCAGAATCTCTATTTATAGGAACTTTACTGAAAATGGATAACAAAGTGACGCCACAGTCATTTTCAAATTTGCGAAATGACTTGAGTCATTTCAAATGAAAAACTGATATTTATTTTAATTAACGTAATTGCTGTTTTTAGTAACTTATATTATAATATGAGTTACTTTACAATGACTTTCGACACCATGTCCTGTCCCCCCCCCCGCTGTTTTCACCACTGCTCATATCGTCATTCAATTTAGAGTTCCTATATAGAGTTTGGCTAATTATGAATGTGCAGTGTGTACATGTCATCGCTGGATCCAAAATGGCCGCGGTACACACACATACATTCGACACGTATACATACAATCGCTTCTTCCTGTTGGAGCCACCATTTTGGACCCAGCTTTGAAGGTAGCCAATCAAACATATGCGCCGGGATGGCCAAACTATTTATTTATAGGAACTCTGATTCAGTTGATTATAATTATTATATGATATGCAATAATTGCAAAGTTCATCTGAAATACCGGATGCAATGGTGTTTTTGACACTTTGTTCATGACTGTTTTCCCTTGGTTGATGGTAATGTTCTGGTCCAGTATTGAAAGTTTCGGGAAAAACCGTTGAAGGATTCATTCCTGCAGGCACACGAAACGTTACAATTTTTCAAATGATCATCTATTTATTATTATCAATAATCGAAAATTAATATGTTTCTCGTAACTGCAGTTTTGCCTGGGTTGAATTTGAACATTTTTTTCTTTTTCTTCTTCAACTTGTTCTTCTACGGTAGTATTAAAACTTGTCGTAAAAACCTTGGCGACGTTCATTGGCGGGAGACGATTATTTTCCATTTGCCGTGTACAAAAGTACCATAATAATCCAAAAAACTACAAGCACGCACAATTTTGAATCACCGACTGTTAATCATTGAACTAGTACGTAGAGTTCAAAAATAATTGCGACAGAATACTCAATAAATCAATCCACGATCTTGTTTACAATTTGCAGATGTTGAGAAAATGCATCTACCCACAAATAATGTAATGCGTAACCAAACGTATCAAGTTTTACGAACGTTGAATTTTCAAGTTTTTGAATCATCTTTTCATAAACCGAAAAGCATAGTATCGTAAAACAAACAAGACTCGAAATTTCGAGCGACACCAAATGTTTTCTACTTAAAATTTATAGTTGCAGCAACTGCAATTCTTAATAACATCATTTTATGAAGATTCTTTGCTAACTTGTTTCGAAAAAAATTTTCAATCGTTCGAGACAAGTAGAATTGTGTATTTCTTACAAGGTTTCCACAAAGCACACCAATTTACGAAACACACACGCATGAGGTGGGAAGTTCAACTTTTGAGAATGATGCTTCGATATAATTAATTATTATACTTTTCGATGAAAAAAGAGGGTAAAAATTGTACAATTTTGCAAGTTGACTAACTATTATGTAAGTTGTTGATGCATGTTGACAGATCAAGAGAATACTGCTAGCAAATGAACGAAACTGGCGATTTATGCAATACGAAAATCAATACTTTTGACGCACACACTGTATAATGTGTTAATATTGAATGAATTTATTTATTCATGCTAGTTTTTTTTTTCATCCGGCGGTATTTCACTGAAAAGCTAATATTCGAAATATATTTAAGCATTAGATCCATTAAATGGTTCAAGATATTTTTGGCTACTTTGGTGTACTAATTTGACAAAAAGTAATTTTCGTATAGTTTTTGTTTTTATTCTCCATTATTTTTTATTACTTATTAGTTATTTATTTATTTTTATCTTTGTTCGTATATAATTTTTGGAATATTATTAATAAAGAACCGGTATCATCATGTAAAATAACTAGTCTCTGTTAAGTGCACACGTACGTTTACATTATTTTGATACACAATTAAAAGTTGCATGAATCGTTAAGAACTTTCGGAAACGATTCAAAAAACAAGTATGTAGAAAAACTAACATCAAATCCTAGAGAATGATGAAAAATGATAGGAATACAATAGACAGCTAGCTATATTGAAGACGATTGGAAAACACGTTCAACGAGAATAAAGGCTAGCTTAATAATGGGTAGAAAAATGGAGGAGCATCAAAAAATCATGATCAGAAGAAAAAACACGCAACGATTTCACTGCCAATAATTTCAATCATCTTGAACTCGCAACTAAGAAAATTTGGCAGCAACATATTAACGAGTAGTCATCAATAGCGATTAAAAACATGTATTATATGTGTACCTGATATGAAAATGTGAAATCTCGGCTTTTTCCAGGATCCTGAGCAACGCGGAACAACTCGCGGCGGCAGCAACAGCAGAGTTAATTACCGAATAAGCTACTGGCGCCTACTGTGCGCCGCATCTGCACCTGCGAAGTAATAATCACACCTGGGCGTTAGATAAACGTTTGGCTGTGTTTGGCGGCCGACGGCCTTCGGGCTGCTTCGTCGGGTGCGGCATCACAGGATAGGGTATTCGGATGTTATTATCATGTCATCTATAATACGAAACCGCGTTTCGTTTAGAAACATTCGAGACGTAAAACACTTTTCGGACACAAGTCGACCCTACATTAATTATTGTCTAGGGGAAAATATTGTTGCAGACTATTACGTACAACATTCGCTAAATTAACGCTCCTCTCAACCACATACAAAGTATAGTGAATCAAGTGCGAAACGACGAGTTACGCCTATTAAATTTTTTCCGTGAATTTTTTTGTCGGATCGAACAAATTGATGGAAAATTCGTTTTACGTACATGGTTTTTTTTTTTTTTTTCGATGATTGGTTGTTGATTGTTTACGGATTGGAAGAATGATTGCA
Source organism: Platygaster equestris (assembly GCA_030522785.1). Taxonomy (NCBI): domain Eukaryota; kingdom Metazoa; phylum Arthropoda; class Insecta; order Hymenoptera; family Platygastridae; genus Platygaster; species Platygaster equestris. Next base: position 9,309 of record JAPYZK010004875.1, read on the forward strand.
GTTACTTATGGAGTCACTGAAAATTATTGTTTTGCAGATTCGTGCATCATCCCAGATGATTTTTTGGAAACGGTTCAAAGAAATCGATGAATAATTTAATTTTCATGAAGTTTGTGGACAATGTTGAATCACGTTGAATTATCGGATATGATTGCAAATTGTACGTGAATGATCGACGATATATTATAGAGATTATTCATTTTATCCGTCAGGGTAAAATGAATGAAAATCATCGAAAATGATGTTAAATTCAACACAAATATAATTATTTAGCGATTCCGGAAAGTCTTCGTACACAATTTAGCTAAAATCAGTGGAAATTACTTGAAACTATGAAAAGTTGATCCTGCAAGTAGATTCATCGAAAAGCTCAATTTGGTCATTTTCTTACGAAGACCTTTTCTTAAATAAAAACAAGATAATAATAGTAATCGAAGCCTCAGTTGAAAAATGAAAAATGACGATAAGACTTGAGGTAAAATCGAACTCGCGTGCGAATAATACCGTGACAATTAACATACGCGAGGTCATGGAAGAAAAATGGGGGTGCAATGTGCACGGATAGGGTGTACGTATAGTATAATAATCACTATATAAGCCCATCCCTTGATTCATCCGCTGATCAATGTCACGACCTTACGACCCTGTTACATTTTTCATCAAGTTAAAAAATTTATTCATGCATCCAAACGTTATGGATTTAAAGAGTCTACAATCAAATGTATTCTTCGGAATTAATAATATAAATTTGTCGATAACCATAAAAAAGACGTTATAAAATGTCATTAACAACTTAATCCAATATAATATGTACATAAAAAAAAATTCTGAATTTCTCCTCAGCTGTAAAACTTGCAGAATAAACATGAAACGCAAAAAATTTGTACCTTGTACATAATGTGTACAGTATGTTCCATTAATGCCTTCACCTATCGATATATCGATATTGTATCTTGGGTATATCTATATATATTATATCAGATTTTACATTGTCGCTTATGGGCGATCGATATATTTCGATGTATCGATAGGTGAAGGCATTAATGGAACATACTGTACATGAAAAATGCCCAACGTGTAAATGAGAGGAAAAACATTTGTTTTTTTACACATGCACAAAGATGGACTTTTTTCATGCACGAAATGTGGGCGCGAAATGGCATTTTTCATTGATATAGTGTAGCAGTGCGGAATAAGTGTGCGCAAAACGCTATTTTGCGCACTGTTTTTGGAAATATTTTCGCATCACTTTTGGAAATTTTTCAAACCGTGTAAAAATTTCGAAATTTCAAGAAATTTTTATGAACTCCACAAATTTTTCGAAATTTCCAAAAATTTACGAAAATTTCAAAAAATTTATAAAATTTCCAGAAAATGCCAAAAATTACCAAAATTTCTGAAAATCTCCAAAATTTCAAAAAATTTCTAAAATTTTGTAAATGCCCAAAAATTTCTAAAATTATCAAAATTTCGGAAAAATTATGAAATTTTCAAAATCTTCGAATATTTCGAAAATTTTCAAACTTTTCGAGAATTTTTAATTTTTTGAAAATTTTTGAAAATTTCTATTTCAATTTTTCATGCACTCAAAAGCGCCATCTTTGTGCATTTGTAAAAAAAGCACTGTATGCAACAAGTGCGCAAGATAGGTTAGCCCGTGAGTGTAAAGTTTGAAACACT
>JAPYZK010004879.1:0-10207 GCA_030522785.1 Platygaster equestris
GTTTTTCAGTGTTTTGGAAGTTTCGGATAAATGGGGAGAGAAGGCATATTTTCGGAAATGATATTAATGAATGAATAATATCATAAAATGATATTATAAAATATTACAAAATGAAAAAAACATTTATAGAAAAGATTATTAAAAATATTTATTTATTACAAAACTCAATAATTTCCATTCTCAAAAATCCCAAAACTGCCATATCCCAATATTTTCAGAACTTCTAATATCTTCAAAACTCCAAAATTCCATTGAATTCCAAAATTTCCGACGCTTCAAAAGTTCCAAAACTTCACAACTTCGAAACTCCAAAATCCTAAAATTTCCATGCGTTCCTGAATACTAATAGAAAAATCATGTCAGCTATCATTCCCACACCCGAAGCGCCATAAATCCGTCGATTTTTTAAAACGCAGTAAAACCATCGCCCATTAAAAAAAACCTCCTCTTTTCTCCATAAAAATTCCATGGCATAAAACCCGCGGAAAACGTAAAACTTCATTAATGACGCGCGGATATTAATATTTTCGAGAGCATTCCGATGCGCGTGGGTCAATAATCCATGCCCGTTCGCGGAAAGGCCGTAAAAAATGCGCGGGGCGAAAGTGCAATACCTTTTTATGAGAGGTTTAAAAGTCCGATGCACATTTCGCTGCAACAGGGGCATAAATTTCGTACGACGCGTGCTCGAAAAAGATTGCGACTGTAAAACGCTCGGAACCAAATTTATCAGCTTGGGAAATCGTCGCGTTCTTTTTTCCGGAAAACGTGAATTATTGGGGGCGGCAGCGAATTTTCCGGGCGAAGGAAGAGACGAATTTTGGGGAGAATGGGGAAAGTTTTGGGGGGAGGGGGCTAAAGATTGATGAAAAAAGAAAAAAAAAGGAAATACTGACTTTGAAAATGATGTGAGAATCAGTGGAAATTGAGTGTGATTTTTCGAGGTTTTGATGCGGTCGGAGTTTTTGAAATTTTCGAAATTTTCGAGCTTAGAAGCTTTGGAATTCTGACAGACTTGGGGAATTTTGGAATTTTTGAAACTTAAAATTTTCGACAGTTTGGACTGTGAAATTTTGCAACTGCGGAACTTTGAAATACTTTCAAACTTTAATATTCGCCAAAACTCGTTGAAACTTCGGAAATTTCCAAAATTCTAAACATCGAAATTTTCGAAGTTCGGAATTTGCAGAATTTAACTACTTTTGAAGCTTACGTTTTTTTAAACTTCGAAGTTTTGGAACTGTAGGAATTAGGAAATTTTCGAAACATTAAAACACTGAAATTTTGAAAATTTTTCATTCCTAGACATTAAAGCTTCGAAGTTTTTCTAAACTTCGGAAATTTTGGAATTTCCAAAACATTGAAAATCTTCGAAATTTCAGAATTCTAAATCTTAACAACTGCAAAACTTCAGAATACATCAAAATTTTAACATTCGTGAAAATTCATCGGAACTTTGAAAATTTTTAAACTTCTGAGCTTGAAAATTTTGAAGCTTTAAAAATGTTGAAATTTGACAACTTTTGTACTTCACATTTCTTCGAAACTTTAAATTTGGAAAACTGTAGGAATTAAAAAATTTTGGAAACATTAAAACACTGAAATTTTCGAAATTCCCAAACTTTCAAGCTCAAAAACTTCGACAATTCTGAAACTCTAGAAATCATGAAAATTTAAAAACATCGAAATTTCGAAAATGCAAAAATTCTCGAGCTTCAAACCTTTTTTCGAATCTTCGGAACTTTTAGAATTTCCAAAACTTTGTCACAGCTGCAAAACTTCGAAAAACGAAAAAAAAAAAAAAACATCGACTGTGAAAATGACCCTAAAATTAAAGGAACTTGACTGTTCTGTTTCCGTATGTATTATTTTTTGGGCTTTTTTCGCCATCCCTCGCACACTTTTTTCTCACTAATGGGACGATTTTTCGGAGGGACGACGATGACATTGTTTCGGGTCGAAGTCGCTGACTTGGCTGTCTGTTTCGCGAATGAATGTTCGGAGGGAAGATAGCGAACAGCCGAATGCAAATTACAGTTAACCCCATCAGTCGCTTTTTTGTTCGCAATCCTCGGGACAGAAAGCGGCTTAGCCTTGTCGGTAACGAACCCCCGGAAAAAAAAGGATCGGGGCGTCAAAGCCGAGCTTTGGGGGGTGCTATTACGGGCAATTTATTTTTAACTGTCGATTGTTTTGGATTTGTTGGAACATTTTGTGGGGTGTTATTCAAAACTCTGTTGGGACATGCTTTTTTCACATAAATCGAAATTTTGCAGACATTTTTTCACAATTTGGTTGCGCTCTGGAAATTTTGAAAAAATGAGGGGTTTTAGACTATTTTACGTAATTTTTCGGATCGGAGGAAAAGTTTTGAAATTTTTTAAACCGAAGTGAATTTTTATGAGTTTGGGAAACTTACAAAAATGAACGCAACATTTTGAGGGTTTTGGGAATTTCGGCTATTTTTGAGACTTTTGGAAATTTTGGAATTTCTAGTATATTTGCAAGAATTTTAAATTATATTCAAATTAACGTGGAATTTTGTATGGTTCAGTGAATTTTTTGAAATTTTCGGCCATTCGTCGAAGTATTCCAAAATAATCCGGAAGTTTTAGTGAATTTTGTGGGAATTTTCGACATGTGGATAATTTTTTTATTTTGAGATTTTTGGAAATTGTTCAGAAGTTTAAAGACGAGTTTCGTACATTAAAAAAAAAAAAAAAAAAAAAACATGTTCAAGTGCAAAATTTTTCGACCAAATAAGGTACACGAATTTCGAAAACAATTAGTATTTTCGACTATTTTTCGTAACTTTTGGAATCTGGGGAAAAGTTCTGAAAATTCCCTAAACCATAGTGAATTTTCCAAAATTTAGAGAACCTGTGAAAATTCATTTGAAATCAAAGTTTTGAAAAAGTCCTTAATTTTTTGGTATTTTTACAAGAGTTTGGAACTATAACAAAATTTACTTAAAACTTTGTATGTTTTAGTGAAATTTTTAAAATTCATACTAGGATTTGATATTTTTTCTGAGTACTTTGGGTCGGAAAAATTCATAATAATTCGTAAATTTTAGAGAACTTTGTGATAATTTCGAAACTCTGGAAAATGTTTTTCAGTGATTTCCAAAAATTAATTGTAATTTTAATGCTACACAATTCGTGAAATTTTGAAACATGAAAAAACTGAAAAAATATGCTAAACTTCAAAACTTGTAGACAAAATGTAGTCACTAAATCTTTTTTTATACGAGATTGAAAACAGTTTTGCAAAACTTTCAAAACTCGATGAATTCTGCAAAATTGTAGAATTTTAAAACCTTCCGAAAAATTCAAAAACTTTAGAAATTCTAAGAATCTAAGAACATTCCAAATGTCCAAAAAATTTGAAAAATTGCAAGAATTTCGAACATACTGAAAATTTTGAGAATTAAGAAAATGTTTATAATTGTTATAAAATGAAATTTCTGAATAATTCCATAATTTCGAAAATTTAAATAAAAATTTTTTGAAATTTCAACATTTTTGAAAAATTCTCATAATTTTCGGAAATTCAAAGGATTAGGAAAAAGTCGATAATTTCACGAGAATTCAAGAATCTGGATAATTTCAAAACTTTCGGAAATGATTAAAATTTTGGAAATTGTATGAATTCTAAATACTTCGTCATAAATCGAAAAAATGTCATGTTCAAAAAATTTTTAATATCTTCTATATGATAATCTGACAGTAAATCACTGAACTACCAATCATATAACTAAAAATTCCACTAATTCAACCTAAGAGAGTATACACATCTCCTAAATGCAAAATTGCCGGAAAAAACCCAGAAATTAGAAACTCTCTCATCAATCTCCCAACCCCTCTAATCGTTCCATAATAATCGTATCTCCGCCACAAAATCCCTGATTAGCATTAACCTTGTTTCGATTGATGAACCGCTGTAGACGCCGCAATTTTCAATCGAACCATCAATAATTCTTGATGACTACGGTCCCGCATCCCTCGCGATCGGAAGTAAAAAATCCGATTTCCGGTTGTTTCAGGAACGCCGGGCCCCGAGACAGCGGAAATAGTCGACGGGGGAAAACATGACGCCGATAAGTAGATAGAACATTCCGAGTTCGGGGCGAAAGGCGACGCAACATGCTCCATCGTCGCGCCTTGTCCTTCCTGTTCCTCGTCAATGTACTCATCGGTGAGTTTTTTGGAATTTCCATTCGACAATCATTATTTGGAAGCGAAACATTTTAGACGTGAACTTTTGCGGAATCGAAAAATCATGAGCGGAAGGTAGAACAGTATCAAAAAATTGATGGTCCTAATCAATTTATCCAGATAGGGTTGCCATCTTTTCGGGTTTGACCCGAAGAAAAAGGGTTCAAGGGTACGATCCGAAAAATATTCGGGTTGCGCTGAATTTTGATACTTTTTTTTTTGGTTTTTGATGAAAATTGTCGTGTTCAAGCATGGAATACACGTGATTCGAGCAGTGAAAATTGTACTAAATACTTGACGAATGAAACAAATGAATATTCATAAAAGGTTTTTGAAAATTTTTTGAAAATCGCACGAATCGAAATTTTTTTTATTATTCTTCAATTGAGGCTCATTTTTAGCAGCAAAGAGCGATAGGAAATTCTAGTATCGACTTGTATTATATTATTTCTAACAATAAAAAAAGCATATCTTGGTAGGAACAACTTCAACAAAGTTATCATATTATCAACTTTGAATGGGAGTCAGTTGGATATTGGTTGTACATTTTCACAAGTTTCGATCAATTCTGGAATTCCAGAATTCGAGAATTTTTCAGGATCATAGAATTATTTGGAATTTCAAACTTGCTGTTAGTCATTGAAAAGTCTCAAAAATATATATATTTCCAGAATTATGCTGATTTTTATCAATGTGCAACATTTTCTTAAATCTATGCATTTTTTTAAATTGTCAATTTTTCCGAAATTACATTATTCATTGAAATTTTGAGTATTTCAGAAAATTTTACAATGTCGATGAATACGAAAATGTTCCAAATTTTTAGGATTTTGGTAAATAATTTCATAAATTGCAAAAACTGAAAATTATTTTTGTCTGACATTTATCTTTATTTTATTTTATTTTTTATTTTATCTTTATCTTTCATTCGGAAACTTTCCAATTCATGAAATATATTCAACTATACTGAAATAATAAAATCTAAAAAATCCATCATTGAAGATCGCTAACTTTGAGAATTCGAAATCCGAAAAATTTTATTTTTGATCAAAATACACTCCTGGTTATCTCAAATTTCGATTTTTGGGATTTCTGGTGGAGGGGGCTACAGCCCCCATAGCCCCCCTCCCCTGGATCTACCCCGGAAAATCCATTTTCCGGGGGAAAAATCGGTCGCCGAGAGGAAAAGAGCTCGTAGGAATAGAATTGGGGGTGAGGGTGACGATGTCAGCGGCCAGTTGGAGCAAATTAATTCTGACAAGCACATTCGCATCACCGAATAAACATCAGGCGCAGGAGTTGGCCAGTCGCGGATCTCCATTTCTATTTCCTGCGACCCGCATATAGCCCATCGTATTTGGCACAGACAATCTCGACTATATCTGCGGTTGGCGTGGCCATTTCTCTCGAATAAACATGATATTGTAATGTATATCGACGTCAGCAATTCGTAATCGACCGTTACGGCGGATGCTTGAGGGGAAATTGAAATTTCGGGGCCCGATGAAAAATTGGACGCCTGGGGTCGTGCATCAATGTGAGGGTTCGCTGTCAGGAATTGTAGTAGAATTGACAGTTCTGTTGTGAGGTCGGTTATTTTGGATGCGTTGACGTTTGGGACGTTTGAAACGTCGAAATTTGGGAGGTTGAGGAAGATCGGGATTTTTGAGACATCGAAACAATGAGATTTTGGGATTTCTCTTGGGCTTTGAAACTTTGGAAATGCTGGGATTTGAGGACTTTTGAACTTCGTGTTTCTTCGGAACTTTGGAATTTGGGAAATTTTGAAAACATCGAAACGCTGGAATTTTGGAATTTTTGGAATTTGGAACTTCGAAATTCTCACAAACTTTGGGAGTTTTGGAATTTTTAGGAGTTTGAGAATGATTGGAACTTTGGGATTACAAAACTTAAAAACTGTGAAACTTCAGAATACGTCAAAATTTTTACATTTGTGAAAATTCGTCGAAAGTTTGGAATTTTCGAAACTTCTCTAACCTGCAGAACTTTAAAACTTTGAAAATGTTCAAATTGAACAAATTTTGAACTTTACATTTCTTCGAAACGTCGAAATTTGGAAAGTTGAGGAAGATCAGGATTTTGGAGACATCGAAACAATGAGATTTTGGAATTTCTGTTGGGCTTCGAAACTTTGGAAATGCTGGGATTTGAGGAGGTTTGAACTCCATGTTTCTTCGGAACTTTAGAATTTGGGAACTTGAAGAATTGGGAAATTTTGAGAATTTTGGAATTTTTTGAATTTTTGAAATTTGGAACTTGGAAATTCTTACAAACTTCGGGATTTTAGGAATTTTCAAAAGTTTGAGAATCTTTGGAACTTTGGAATTCCAAAACTTAAAAACTGTGAAAATTCAGAATACGTCAGAATTTTATCATTTGTGAAAATTCGTTGAAGGTTTGAAATTTTCGAATCTTTTAAGCTGCGGAACTTCGAAACTTTGAAAATGTTAAAATTAAACAACTTTAAAACTTTACATTTCTTCGAAACATCGAAATTTGAAAACTCTAGGAATTGGGAAATTTTGAAAACATCGAAACACTGGAATTTTGGAATTTTTTAGATTCCCGAAATTTGAAACTTCGAAATTCTTACAAACTTCAGGACTTCTGGAATTTTCAAAAGTTTGAGAATCTTTGGAACTTTCGAATTCCAAAACTTGAAAACTGTGAAAATTCAGAATACGTCAGAATTTCAACATTTGTGAAAATTCGTTCAAAGTTTTAAATTTTCGGATCTTCTAAGCTGCAAAACTTCAAAACCTTGTAAATGCCAAAATTTGAAGATTTTTCAACTTCACATTTCTTCGAAACTTCGGAATCTTAAAACTCTTGGACTTACAAAATTTTTAGAACGTTGAAAAACCGAAGTTTCAAAATTTTCGAAATTCGTAATCTTTAAAGCTCCGAAATTCTTAAAAACTTTGAAATTCCAAAATTTCACTTCTATAAAACTTCAAAATACGTCGAACATTCAACATTCGCGAAAAATTCGACAAAACTTCCAATATTTCGAAACTTCAGAACCTCGAAAATGCCAAAATTTGATGATTTTTCAACTTCACATTTCTTCAAAACTTCGGAATCCAAAAACTCTTGGACTTACAAAATTTCTAGAACATCAAAAACCGGAGTTTCGAAATTTTCGAAATTCCTAAGCTTCAACGCTCCGAAATTCTTCAAAACTCCGAAGTTCCGAAATTTCTCATCTATTTCAAAAGTATAATTAATAAAATTATTATATTTACAATAAAATGTAAATAATTTCTAATAAAACTCCAAAATACCTCGAACATTCAAGATTCGTGACAAATACGTCAAAATTTTGAATACTTCAAAACTTCTAAACTTTGAAAATGCCAAAATTTCAAGATTTTACTACTTCCTATTCCTTCAAAACTCCGGAACCCAACAACTCTTGGACTTACAAAATTTTCAGATCATCAAAAAACAGAAGTTTCAAAATTTTCGAACTTCCTAAGCTTCAACCCTCCGAAATTCTTCAAAACTCCAAAGTTCCAAAATTTCTCGTCTATTTCAAAAATATATTAATAAAATCATCATATTATTCATAATTAAATGTAAATAATCCATAAAAAAACTCCAAAATACCTCGAACATCCAAAATTCCTGAAAAATACGTCAAAATTTCTCATACTTTAAAACTTCCAAACTTCAAAAACACCAAAATTCAAAGATTCCCCAACTTCACATTCCCTCAAAACTCCAGAATCCAAAAACTCTCGAACTTCCAAAATTTTCAAAACATCAAAAAACTGAACTTTCAAAATCTTCCAAATTCCTTCGAAATTCTTCAAAACTCAACATCATTTTATCAACGTCAATATTCTTCAGATAAGTAAAATCCACAGTATTTTCACTCCCCTCCGCCCCTCCCAAAAAACAAAAAAAACCTCTTCCATCGACTTCACCCCAAAACTCAGCCCATCCCCACAATATATTCCAAGACCCCGGCGAAAGTACGTAGGTCGAATACGAACAGGTTCTTTGTACGCGAGGCGTCGTTCTTATCGAAAAGTTCAGTGATAAAGCGAAGCACCTAACGAAGGTGGATACTTGGAGGACTTCTCCATTCGGAGGCGAGCCGGCGTCCCCGGGACAGTCTGGGATGAGCCGGCCGAATTCGATTGAGTTGTGGACCTTGGTTATCCGATTACCGTGTTAGGCATGTAGCTGTTGTGTGTACAGGATCGGTCCATTCGCGGGCAAAGCCGCCGATTAATCACGTTTCGTTCGAGTACCGGGGCAATTTGCGACCGTAGAAAAGCTGAGGAACATAAAAAAAAGGGCGCTGGAGAAATGGGGCGCCCTTTCGAAGGGAGAAACGTTTTCTTGGGGTGAAAAGAAGTGGCCGAAGATGATATTAAGGTGAGTGTGGGTAATGCCGCCATCGTGTGGGTATTATCCGCCCAGTCTATTTATTGATGTTTTCGATCGAAACTAAATAAAATGTTCGTGAAAAAGTGTATTAGACAGTAAACGAAATATATTGTCGAATATTACAAAAATATTGCAAAAAGATGAGATATTACAATTAAAATATTACATTAAAATATTTAACTTAAATATTACACGAATATTTTGTTGAGTTTCGATCGCAAACGGATTAATAAATAGACTGGGCGGATAATACCCACACTATGGCGGCATTACCCACACTTACCTTGATGGTTTTTTTAGGGGTGGGATGAATGTTGTTGTAGGGGGTGTTTCGTGGCTGTGACTGGTTTTTTGATGATTTTGTATCAATTATGAATTGGGTTTGAAAAATTAAGCAAGGGGGGGGGGGATAAAGCCCCCCACCCCCCGAATTCTAGGAAATTTGGAAAATATAACACGTTGCGAGAAAGTATATTTTGTAAATAATAGTGGAACGATACTGATTTTTATAAGTGTTGGAGTTTTTGAGAAAGTTAATGATTTGTAACATTTTTTATGTTTAGAGTTTTTTGACAATTTTGGGAATTTTCGGGGTTTCGAGGATTTAGGGAATTTTGTGAGTTTTTGGAGGTTTGAGAAATTTTGAGATTATAGACGTTTTGAGAATTTCGGAGTTGTGGAAAAGTTTTGGAAATTCTGAGAATGTATGATGTTTTCGTAAGTTTTGGAATTACGAGAATTTTTATGAATTCTTCATATTCCGATAAAGTTGATAATTTGGAATGTTTTTAACATTTCAAGATTTTTAACGATTTTGAGAATTTTTGAAGTTTGGAGTATTTTGAGGATTTTGGGGGTTATTGGAATTTGGAAATTTCGAGAATTTCACTATTTTCGCGAATTTGAGAGATTTGTGAAAGTTTCAAAAATTCTTAGAATTTACAATATTTTCATAATTATTAAAAGTGAGAAAATTTTACGGATTCATAACATTGCAAGGAACTCAATAATTTGGAACATTTTTACCATTTCAAGTTTTTTACCAAGTTCGAGAATTTTCAAAGTTTGGAGTACTTTAAAAATTTTGGAGGTTATTGGAATTTGTAAAACTTTGAGAATTTAAAAATTTTCGCAAATTTCAGATATTTGTAGAAGTTCCAAAAATTTTTTAAATTTTCAATATTTCCATAATTCTTGAAATTACGACAATTTGACAAATTCTTCACATTTTGTGAAACTTGATAATTTGGAGCATTTCAAGATTTTCAATAATTTAGAGAATTCTGAAAGTTTTCAGTATTTTGACAATTTTAAAAATTTCAAAAATGTTAAAAATTTCAGAGATGTCAAAAAGTTTCGAAAATCTTGAGAATTGAGGCTGTTTTCATAATTCTATATATTACGAAAATTTCACGAATTTCTGAAATTTCTACAAACTTTCGTCTAGTTGGAAAATTTTTATAATATATCGTAATATTTTCGACTCTTTTGATAAATTCCGAAGTTCAGAGGATTCTTAAAATTTTTGAACTGCTCGGAATTCAACAAATTTCCGGTATTTTGCGAATTTT
>JAPYZK010004880.1:0-10306 GCA_030522785.1 Platygaster equestris
TCATGCGGGGAGCAACAGAAGGAGCAGGGAAACCAGTTCAACAAGTCGACAATCCTGATGAAATTGATATCAACATGGACGTGGATAACGATGACGATGTGAATGACAGCGATGATGATCAAGCCGGAACCGACGGTTAGTCGTTATTGATGTTTTATATTTTACGAATGCATATTATATTTATTATTACTACCATATTATACATGTAGAAATTCATGTTCAGATCTCGAAGGAACTATTTATTTATACATATCTGTTTATATATTACTTGTTCATACACGATGACAATTGAAAATGACTATGTAAATTACTTTCCGTAAAGGTAGATTTTAATGGGGTTAATACAATTCTACAAATCATCATCACCAAAAAAGACGAGCAATTGAAAATAAGAAAAATTCGACGCGCGAAACATTCAAATAATAGTTATAATATGGTGATAACATTTGAGAAACTTTAATTTTTACAAAAAAAGCTTCTCTCCAAATGTTGATAGAACCTGTTTGTACATGGATTTCAAAATCCATACAAAATAAGGAACTTTCGTCCGTTTTCAAGAATCCATTGAATATTAAAGTAATATAAATATAAATATTAGTATCATATTATTCATATATTATTTATTATATAATTGCTATTACTATCTTCTAATAATATTAATATTATATTATTATTATTATTATGAATATTTATTTGACATTTCAAATGTATTTTTTTCGCAGACATTCGCATTGAAAAGCAAATGATTCCTGCTGAAGTGTTCGGAAGTCTCAAGCCAAACGACGACAACGACGTCGATTGAAAACCTCAAACGGGACAATTATCGTACATATTTGAGATTTGAGGTATTTAAACGAATACTCTTCTCGCTGAGAATGAAAAATAAAAAAAATTGTCTAGTATGAATTCACAAACAGCTTCTTTTTCTCTGATACCAAATTCTGAAATCGACAATCGTGATGTAAGATTAATATTAAGATTCGTGATAGCATAATTGAAATGTCTGAACAAAGACAAAAAAGTCAAGTTCATTGCAACCATTTTTTTTTCTTTTTGTTGCATGTTTGCATCATTTGCACTCTACGTCAGCCTTGAGTCATATTTCTCAAGCCTTATCTAAATTACTTCAGGAAATACGTTCGGCGTTGGAAAAATGTTTATTAGACGTATTTACACGTTTCTTTGTGTTTCGCGCGAGTAATAAGACTTTTGAGTGTCGCGAAAAAATGTATTTTCTCAACGCGGTCATTTGAGTATATAGTATGTCAGTGTCAAAATTTTGATAAATGGTGATCAAAGTACATTGTTTCAAGTGTAATGAATGTTGAACATAATTTTTCTTTTGGTATCGGTAGATGCAAAGTTTTATCGATGCAATTTTTAAACATTCATCATATGTGTTTTTTGTCGAAAAATTTTTTTAAACATCGATCAGATTAATCGTTTTTGGATTGCAGAATCGAAAAATTCATGGATCTTAGGGTTTTCTATCACATTTGCAAGTTTTATAAGCAATCAGATTATTATGAATTACACTGAAATTTTTGCGATTATTTTTTTATGCGCAATTGTATCGACGCATCCAGTTTCGTACTCCAGGTAGATTTGAATGACATTCGTTTTATAAACTTTATTAAATGATTGTCAATAATAATTGATATGAATAATTATTAAATCAATTTTAATTACATTAATTGAATGATGAAAAGTGTGAAAAATGATACTTTATGGGAATCAAGTTGAATAAACCAACCTTTTACATACTTGGAGATATTATATTTTTTTTTTATTTGAAACGGGAAATGTACTTTTTGATGGTAAATGAATTTTCAATGTTTTAAATGTGACAGAAAACGCGCTGAACCATTGCATTATTACAAATACGATATCAATGACGTTGCCGATGACACTTTCCCTATTATTTCCGTGGCTCTCAAAAAAATCGGCGTTGATCCAATGCCAATACCTGCGGTCACAGAGCAAATATATGTCGTGAGTTTTGTTTTCAAAAAATGTCCGATTCTATATAAACAATGCGAAATTTTTTATCTTTTAACATTTCAAAAGAGAATGGTGTCGATTTAATTTTGTAAAATTCTCATAACTCTTCAAAATTAATAGTCAACGAAGTTTTGATGGCTGCATAATTGCTTGGCATGAACTAGAGTTCCTATAAATAGAGAGTTTGGCCATCCCGGCGCAAATTTTTGATTGGCTACCTCCGAAGCTAGATCAAAAATGGCGGCCCCAATAGGAAGCATAGGTACACAGACGAATGTATGCATGTGTACCGCCGCCATTTTGGACCCAGCGGTACACATACACACTAACACAGTCACAGATAGCCAAACTCTCTATTTATAACAACTCTAGCATAAACGGAATAGACACATCTTCGATTTTTCAAAAAAGGGTGGAATAGATTCTAGGACTTGAGAAAACATTTTTTACAATAGGTTTTCGCAAAAATATTATTCAAAATAATATTTGTTTTAATATTATATTCAATTGAATACAATATTCAAAAACGTCAGAATCGCGCGCCATGATTTTGTGACGTCACTGTTCACAATTCCCATTTAAAGTACATTGAAAAGCCGCCATGATGCGTGACGTCACTGTTCATGATTTAACACAGCCTGGGATACGGCGACCAATGGCAGCGCGTTTTTATCCGCCTTGGGAAAACTCGACTTTCAACAATTAAATAAAAAAAGAGTATAAATATTTCATCAGTTTCGAAGGTCGATTTAGTAATGAAATGATCCAAATTATCTATTAGAAAAAAAAAGCGACAGCAAATTTTTCTGTGGATGTGTCTATTGAAAGTAGAGTAAAGTGATCAAGTTTTCAACTTGTCCAACTGGCCTAAATAGGTCAGGGGGGAAAGTTGGGCTCCTAGAGCGAGGCCTTAATTTCAGGTCAGTGGGCCTTTGACACTCAGAGCTAGTTGCTCGGAGCGAAAGTGAAATCTGAACTCGATTCGTGTTTCTTCGGGTCACTGAAAGTGAAATTCTGGCCTCGAACGAAAGTTGAAAAAGCGCATCATCAGCTGCAATGACTTCGATTTTTTCAAGGACAAGCTTACAAGATGATTATTTCTTTTATTTCCATTTTTTCATGTAGAATCCATTGCTGGTTTATAATCACTCAGTTACTCTTAATCTGACTTGTGGTGTTTTGTCTAATCTTTCGGAAGTGCAACGTTACGGCAACGTTTCCGTTTTTCTACGAGATGAATTCATTTATTTACGCGCCAGCGTCGTACACAAAAATTTACTCGTGAGTAGTATTTTTTCGTGGAATCAAAGTTGCTCGGAACGAAAAGTGTAAATAATTTGAGGCTCATTTTTCCGTGCAGCTTGGTGAGATAATGAAAACTGATTCCGACTGCATTCGTTATATTTTTAATATATGTAATACAATGTTGAACATTTCTTATGGTAATTCTAGCGCGATAAAAAAAAATTCCATCAGCAATAGATTAAATTATATTTTTTCCGACAGCAAAATTCGTCCGTGGCACACATGAGATAACTTATCGCTTATCAACATTCTTTTAACAGGCGTTCTTTTTTTGCCATTTTCGGCATCAATCATAAAATGCGAATTTTTGAAAATTTGTTTTCCAATATTTATGTCTACCGTGTGCATTTTCATCAAGTTAAACAAGTTCGAAGTTTATGGAATTTCATATTTTCCCAATGTTGATCCTATTAAATAAGCGTTTAAATTGTTGAAAACATAAGAAAAATTGTTATTTTTTTCTGGAAATTATTCCCTCCGCAGGGGAGATTCAATTACACCGTCAATGTTTTTCCTATCGAACAACGAGGAGTATTTGACGCATACATCAATGATGTAGAAACTACATTAAATTTCGTGCTTGACTTGACAACTTTGAATTTAACCCTGAACAGTATAAAAATTGAAAATATTGGGTAAATATTAATTTTTTGAAACATTCCATTCGTCTACATAGACTACTTATATATTATTATGATACCATAGGTCATTGAAGGTAATTTTGGACAATGATTCCATGTTCGACCGCATTGGTTCTGTTCTGGCCAACACCATGACAGTTTCTTTCAAGCAAAGAATTGTCGGAGTCAGTGAAAAAATGGCGTCTCGAGTCATTATGAGGCACATACATGGCATCAATTCGCAATTGCAGTCGAAATTGCGTTTCTTCAAAGAATCGTTAGAAACTATACCGCAGTTTGTCGGTTTATACGTAAAAACTATTATAAGCAATGCATTGAAAAAACATTAATCAACCGAAATTGCGAGTTCACAGCTAGGGAGGGGGTTGGAAATATCCCTTGAAATGTTTCATTATTGGAATTTGAGTTTTAGAAACTGAATAAAATTCAGCAACTCGGAAATAAATTTGGCTCTTATACAAAACATTCTTGTATTTTCCGCTCAATAATTGTTACTTAGTCGTTAGAAGAAATAGAAAAAAAAACATGTGTCAATCAAAAAAAATTGCAAACATTGTTTATATAAACCCTTGTGACTTACAACTTTATAAGATTCCTAAAAATCGTGTAAGATTACAAAAATTCGACTCACATTTCAACATTCGTAAAACGTGATCGAATTATCTTGATTGATGACGATAATTCAGATCCTATCTGATGAAATGATATCGCTCGAATAAAAATGCCGACTTTCATTATTATTCCTTACTTCATTAGTGATAACCAAATCGTCATTTTAATGATGGTTCAACGCAATTTCATGTATTATTTACTATGTTTTGTTATAATTTACTTTTGCGAAAGTGGTGCTTCGCCATTGAATCGTACTCAAGTATCGGAACCCAGGTATTTTTTAACTTGCGGAGAAACTTGCAGTTGACTTGTTAATTTGACGGATATTTGGTCTTTCAAGGAATTTTCAACGGACTGTTATTTATACGATTGATTTGAGTAATTTGTTTGACAAAATGACGGATCAAATTCAAGATGCTCTTTTATCTTCTGGTCTGGATTCTAAGCAAGTTGGGGATATCGAGTTTTACATGTCCCAAATTGTGAGTACATTTAATTGTGCAATCGATAATTGGAAAATTATACATTTTTTCGCATTTTTCTAAGATGTTTAGAGACATTGGCGATATTTTTTTTTTTTACTTGTCATATCTGACGATAAAAAACTTTAGAAGAGTAAACACGAAAGAAAGATTGATTATCGAAAACGATTCCGTAATAAGAAAAGCACGCAAAATTGATAAAATTTATCGAGTCATAGCTTCTCTTTTATCAGTCAAATGTGAGTGTCATTTTCCATTTTTCATTACAAAAAACCCGTAAAAAACGTGATGATTTATTATGTTGAGAATAAAATGCGAACATAATTTTCAACTCATTTTCTAGATTGGTTATCCCTTCGGAAAAATAAAATTGACTCGGGGAGTACTATTTGACTTGTATAAAATAAAAAGAGCCGGCAGTTTGACCGCAACGTATTCGAAAAAAGTTCTCGAGCTCGATTTCAATTTAGGATGGGAGTTATTAAATGTGAGTGAGCTGAACAATCTCGAAAAAAAATGTCTTAACTGCAGTTATTTACTCGGCTTCATTTTGTAGGCAACTTTCTTATACGCACACGAATTAATCCTGACGAAAGAAGGTATTTTCGATATGGTGTTGTACAGACCAAACATCAATTTTCTGGTGCAAGTCAATTTCAGGGAACATGAAGCACTGATGAAAAAAATCACTTTCACGAGTATTGGGTATGATATCTTATAGTTATTCCAAATGTACTTATGTTTTATTCAAAATATGTATATCATATGACAATTCGATCTATTTTTGGAATCCATCAATTCATTAATTAAGACAGAATTTACTGATGATACAATTTTTCAGTTATGTTTCTTCTTCTGTGAGAGGCCATGTTGATGATTTCGTGACGAATTTGGCTCTCGAAGTGATAAAAATAAATTGCCTGGATAACATGTTGGCTGTGGTAGAAAAATCAATGTCTCAAATTATTAACAAAGATTTGGAAAACATTTTTCCATCGTTTGCAATTAAAAATCATCTTCTTTGAATGATTCGTCTCCAATTCGTCAATGAATTTTGTACGTGTACATTATATACAGAATTTAGTCGTTTTGGATGAGAAAAGCTATCGTTGATGTCATCCTGATTTCGATTTGGTGATATTACGATACTCGTTAAATTTCGAAGATATAATGTTATCAAGTTTGATGAGGAATTAGGTTTGCAATGTATATTTCGAAAATTTTTGCAGCATTTTTGTCATCACTTAATCAAAATAGAAACAATTGATCAATATCTGTATTAAGTGGATAATAAATACAATCTATATTTATGTTTGCGTCTGATCCTACAAAGACGAATAAAATTAAAAATTTCAGATTTTCTAATATTGCTGCCCTAACGGTCGTAACTCGATTGTGGCGATCGAGTTTCACTCGAGTTCCAATAGAGTAGCTGATTTTGCTTATTTCTTGAAAGAAGATTACGGAATTATGCATTAATTAATTTTGATGCAAAGTCTTCTAAATTTGTTTAGAATCAAATTTTTTCAGCTATATTTACTAAAAAATAAGGTACATTGACAATAATAAAATATACCTTATAAAATATATTATATTAATAATAATATCTAATTTTTCATGTTATTTAGCATAGTAATAATGTATATTTACTGAAAGAAAGTTGATATTAACACGATTAACGCTGATATTTCGGCAACGTAATTACAACTCGATCGGAACTCGATCGCCGCGATCGAGTTCCACTCGAATTTCCCTTGGAGAACGACTACCTATATTTGACCTATATAAAACCTATAAACGACCTATATGACATACGTAGCATCTATAAACGCCATATAATTGAGATTTATTTGGCACATTTATGACCTATAAACGAAGATTTTGGCACAAAGCTCTGTAAAGAGTTAGAGCCATAAATTCAAGAAAAAGGAGAAGAAGACCTATAAACGACATATACACCGGAATTGTCTGGCGTATATTGCGTTTATTATAACCTATATAAACCAATGCACACACATATAGGTGGAAGCGTTGCGTAAAGTCGTTTGGGGTCTTATACATCTCGTTTATAGGTCATATATACGTCATAAATATGCCAAATATATCTCAATTATGTGGCATTTATAGGTGCTTTGTATGTCATATAGGTCGTTTATAGGTTTTATATAGGTCAAATATAGGTAGTCGTTCTCTCAGGGAAGGTCACAGCTTCTGAAGATGCCAATTTTTTAAAAGAATCGTTGACTTATAAAAAATGCAAGTTTTATAACGACTCAATGACTGCAATAAATAAATACTTCCACCCGAAAATGAAGATTTGGAAGATATCGTGCTTTATTATTATCTTCCCCTCTCAACCTGTACATCTCTTTAGACCCATAAAGACGTACTCTCATTACAATTATTATTGTTATTATCATTGTTATTGTTATTATCACCATAAATACAGCGTATGATCTCGACAAGTAACAAGTCTTTGTACATATATACAGTACAGTTTCTCTGAATTATAAAAGGTGTAGTACAAGTTCGCTCGTAGAAGTAAGCATTATTTTTGTTCCTTGTAAGATAAATACGAGGGTTCGGCAATTCCTTGCTATGCTTAATTATCATCATCCGCATCATCTCCCGTAAAAAATAATAGTGCATAGAAAAATGCATGTTTCGTACCGCTATTTTGTATAATTACTTCAATTATTGTTATCGTTATAATAATCATACACATGATTATTTAATAACATTGTAATCATAGTAGCAGTGGTACTTTTGATTTCGAGATTGTTTTGATCGATTACACCTTTTCAGTTTTCAAGGACGCGTCACAGAATACGCAAAGTATAAAAAATAGAAAAAATCATCGTCACAACGAACGTATAAGTCACAATAAACAGGTAAATCGTTGTAATAAATATAAACAATCGATTCTTGCACAAATTCAACAAATTCTCATATCACAAACGTTTCTTCAACAAACTATAGGAAATACGCTAGAAGAATACAGCGACTTTTTTTGTATATATATATATGTATATAAATATGTATATGAAAATCGTAAATCTTGGTAAATAAAATCATTTGTTTGTAATGTATTCGTTCAAATGATTGAAGCACAGTTATTATTGAGAATACTACGATAGCTCATATCGTAATCGAGACGTAGTTGTGAAAAATCCCTTTGGCACGATATCAAAAAGAACGTATACTATGGAATCTTCGTAAAATTGTGTATTAAACTTTTTATTCTTCTTCCTCTTCTCGATTGACAAGACAGCTTTCATTGTGCGATTGTTCCTGCGGTGCGTTTTTGGGAATTTCCCGGTTTTCGGTCAAGTTTTCGTTTTCGTCTTTCTGGAAAATATTTGCGTTGTCAATTTTTGTTTTTACGTGTTCATAGAGCTCATTTCGAGTAAAAGTTCGAATCATTTCGATTTTAGAAGTAATGGAAAAGTAATGAGAAACAAAAAATTCATAAAATTGCATTATTTCCATTTGAAAATTCATAAATGTAACCATTCCAATCGAAAACTTGTAAGCTCCAATACTGAAAATTTCGGCTGAGGTAAATTTGTAAGTTAAAATGTGTGGCCATACATTTTGTTTAATCTTAATTTGATTTATTTATCATATGTTTATATTATATTATGTTATATAATTATATATTTATATTATTTATTGTAATATATATTTTATAGCTTTATTTTGATTCAATTTTAATTTTGGCTGCCCTACCCTGATGAAAAAAAGTGACGGTGCAGCTACGATTTTTTGTTTTCATTAAACGTTTTTCGAAAAAATCGGAAATTTAAGATTTAAAGAATTTGAAGATGTTGAGTATTTCGATGAAATAATATTTGTGGGTTTTAGAAAGATTCGAAAATTTTTCGTTTTGGGTAACACTCGAAATTATTAAGTGTTTTGTAAAACGTAGAAATCCGAAAATTTTTGTAAGAAATGAACAGTTTGGGCTTTCCAAAATTTTGAGGAATTAGAGTTTGAGAAACTCTGGAAAATATTGGAGTTTTCCAGAAAATATTGAAATTTTGAGTTTTTAGAGAATTCTGAAAATTACAAGTTTTTCGACTGATAACAAAATTGTAAGTTCTCTGGAAATTTTCAAAACTGTTAGTTTTTAGGAACATCCGAAAGTTTTGAGTTCTCGGAAAATTGTTAGAATTCGAAGTTTTTAAAAATATTTTGTGATTTGAATTTATTTGAGAAATTTTTAAATCTGAAGTTTTATGGGAGAGATTGGAAGGTTCCAAGTTTTTCGAAAAAAAAAAAAAAATGGAAAATTTCAGGTTTTTAAAGATTTGGAGTTTTTTGAAAAATTGGGAAATTCCGATTTTTCCGAAAATTTAGAAATATCGATTTTTTTGGAAAATTTTGACATTTTGAGTTTTTTGGAAATCTAAAAATAATTGAATTAATTGAACAATTTAATGACTCACATTTTTTATAAAAATTTTCAAACTTCGAGTTTCATGGACAGTTAAAAAATTCCTATATTTCAAAAAATTTTGAAAACTCCGAGATTTCCGAAAAATTAGAGAATTATTAGTTTCTTGGAAATTTTGAGAATTTCATCAGAATTTGTAAAAAACATGATAAAAAATGTTCACAACTTCGCAAAATTTTGACAGATTTTATAAAAAAAATTTTTTTTGCAAAGTTTTCATAATAAAACCACTTTATAAAAACCGAAAATGTTATAAAAATTTTATGAAGTCGACCTTATAAAAAAACGAATTTTTATGAATAATTCCCCTCGTAAGTAGCAGTGAGAGAGAATGAGATAGAATGGTTCTCAATTCTCTCCCGTTTCGTACTCATTCTCTCTTTTCCGTTTTTAGACTAAAATTAANCCTCGTAAGTAGCAGTGAGAGAGAATGAGATAGAATGGTTCTCAATTCTCTCCCGTTTCGTACTCATTCTCTCTTTTCCGTTTTTAGACTAAAATTAATCGTTTTTAGATTTGAAAAATATCGAAAAATCATTTTATTAACTGTCATAAATCATACTCAGTCATCAAAATATGCTAATTTTGTGATTTAATTACATATTTATGACTTTCAATAATTATAAATATTTAAATTTATTGCGAAATTAACATGTTTGAATGATCAAATATGATACACGATGGTTGATAAAATATAATTATATCATTTCTCCAGTCGAAAAATGAGTTATTATGGTCAAAAAACGAAAAAGAGAGAATGAGTACGAAATGGGAGAGAACTGAGAACCATTCGATCTCATTCTCTCTCA
>JAPYZK010004881.1:0-17621 GCA_030522785.1 Platygaster equestris
ATTTATTTATTTGTTCGTATGAGAGATATTCTTGAATTTTGGCTTCAGTGCCACAACATTGGGTCGTTAAGTCGAGTTTTCCTCTTTTCTCAAAAAAAAAGGGGTGGCGATCCTGTCTTTTGTCGTTGTAAGTATTATTAGGGATTATGGTGATGGTTATTTTCAGGGATATTGGGCCGGTGGCGAAGGTAACGACTTTTGGATGGGAGTTGGGATCAATTTTTTTTGGCTTTGATTTCCCATTCAAAAATTGTCACGTTACAAAAGTTAAAACAACATAATCTGTCAAAGATGTAAACATACCGAAATTTCTCTACCATTGGCACATGAATGAAGTTCTAGTTTTGTCAGCGAAACTGCTTATCACTGCGCACCCGTCGCGAACGCGGACGAAAAACCGAATACACGACAAACCAACGCGACTGTGAGATCGATAGAAAACGGAAAGCAACTGAAGGGAACTGTAGTAGACTGCGAGAAACTGGAAGAAAATAGGATATAATATTTACTGAAGGCAGCTGTTGATTAGCTTTTGAATCTGCTGTATAGGGTGGTTTTACGCGTATTTGCAGATTAGTAGAGTCTCCAAGAGTCAAGACTTTAGCCACTCGCCGTTTGTTGTAGAAAATTCTCTTTTCGTTATTTCGAGTTATTCAAGGACTTCAGAATTTTTTCATTTTTCACAATATTGGGGAGATTTTCGCGTTTTTCATAAAGTTTTGCAATTTTCGGTTTCTGACCCAATTTTTTGATTCCAATAAATTTTTCGACAGTTTCGAAGATTCTGCAAATTTTTTAAACATTCTTATTGTTTCTTGATTCTTCAAAATGTAAGAATCTCGAAACATAACACTGTACAACAGAATTTGAGTCATTTTTTTGGGCAAAGAATTTAATAGCCGAAAAGGGTAGTAAATAGCCCCTGGAACATATTCCCAAAAGGATAATATCTGATTGGGTCTCGTTATTTCGCAATGGATTATTTACGTTTTTTAAACAAAAAAATGTATTTTTGAGAGTTTTTGTCTGTTTCTTAAAAGTAAAAATAGACGTATTATGTTTTCGGAGTTCGGAAATCGGTTTTTGCAATAAAATTTGTTGAACAACGAATATTTACTCATGGTACAATTTCTATATAATGACTGGTCATTTGTTAAATTTACACGCTTCACTCTGCTTTGACTGTGACTTTTTCGAAAATTTTCAATATTCTGAGTTTCATAACAAAACTTGAAAAGTTTAAATTTTTCGAAAGACTGAAAAATTGTAAATTTTTCGTAAATAGACAACGCTGGCAATATTTTGAAATATTGCACAATTTTCAACTTCCCGATAATTTAAAAATACTGATTCACGTTTGAATCCCTCAAACTATACGTTTCTTTCAATTTTTTGAATTCCACGAAAAATAAAAATTTCTTGAGTTCATTGAAAAATTAGAAAATTTGAGTTTTTCGAAAATTTTTGGTATGTCGAAAGATTTAATGACTCTGAGTTTTTAGAAAATTTTGAGATTCTAAATTGTTAAAAATCTGGAAAATGTAGGTCTTTTTAATAATTTTGAAATTATTTGCCCCCTCTCCCCCCTTCGTCGGAACGAAATTCTTGTCTACGGCCCTGTTTGCAGTCAGGGAGATCTTCTATTTTCAGGATGCAGTACGGCTCCGGCCTTCGGGTTTATTTCCTTCTTCAGTATTCTTGTCCTTGAAATCATTGCAAAATACAAATAATTCACTAAGAATCATTTTCTTAACAAAAAACCCATGGATGTATTGTAAAATAACATTTATCATTCTTGCAGGAGATAGTAAACTTGTATATATTTTTTTGAAAGAAATAGATGGATGCATGAATTTATCATTGATATTATTTATATACCGATAATTATTAATCATTCATCAACTGTGTAGCCTACACAGTTAAAATGGAGCGAGCGACTTTAAACTAGTGTAAAGTGAGCCATGCCAAGCATAATCGTGAAGCGAGGGTAACCATTACCCTAATTGAAAATTACACTTTCTCAACTTGTGCTATGTGTCTATTTTTTTTTTTTTAATTGAGAAAAAATAGCAGTTTTTTCTAACCCTTGTAATTTCGATTGATATGAGAATTTCTGAAATCTTATAAGGTTTCCAAAGTCCTTATAAGATTTTCTATCCTTATAAGGTCAACCTTATATGAATCTTATAAAATTCACAATTTTGATGAGGTTGACCTCATAAAAACCTTATAAGAAAATAAATTCTTATACGATAATTTTCTTATAAGGATTCTTTTTCCTCATAAGGTCTTGATAAGGTGAACCATACAAGAATCGTTAATCTCATAAGGTTTATACAAGGTTAACCTTACCATAACAGATACTCTAATGAGGAATTTGAAAAACCTTATAAGATTTTTTGAATTAGTATAAGAATCGATATTATGAGGGAATATTTCGAAAGTATAAGAAAGTAATTGGTCTTTTCATGAGCATGAAACGGTCTATGTGGTGTGGTTTTCACTAGCGGGGAATGATTTTCACTTTTCGGACAATTATTACAGGCGAGGGTTATTTCTACACGGAGAAAGAAATTCGTTAGATCTAGAAAACTTTGAAACTGCATATAGCTCTTACATGAAGAAATGAAATTTTCACTTTTATTCTGAATTTTACAATTCCAAAAATCATTAAGTTCTGAACATTTAGTTTGTTCACTCCCGAATTTTTTTAGATCTGGAGATCCAATCGTAGATCGGCCACTGCTCTCGCCCCTGTTTCTACGTCACTTATAAATATTTGAGTAATTATTCACGTACACGTGAAGTCCGATCGAGCGGAATCTTAGAGGGAGGAATCCTGCTCGATCAAAAGCATTAGAGCGTGAAGAGATCGCATATTCTCGCTGCGTGCATTTATACCATTCTTTGCGAGCCTGCCCTCGAACCAGCAGCTGAGTAATTCTGCGCTATGATTTCATCACGTCGATGGGAAAAAAATGTCTTTCCCAGCTTTAACGCGCATTTATCAGTTAATTCGAAACAAAAAAATACCCCGTGGTTTACAAAATTAGAAAAACCGAAACTTAATATTATTCAAATTTTTTCGTCATTTATTGTAGTTATGCGAGGCAATCATTGTTTTGCCCGCTCCTGCAGGCAAAAAAGTATGGTTTTTTCCCTAGGGCTTGAAAATAGGTTTTCTGTCCCGCGGCGCGAGCATCGCTCGAAAAACGAAACTCTTGAATTGCTCTGTATTCATTAAAAGACGCGAAAAACATACGCATGTAGTAAAAATGGATTCATTACTTTAGTAACTCTATCTGTCGATTGGACATTTTTTAATGACGCTTATTTGTACACACTTCTTTTTGATTCAGTTAGTATAATTATGTGGAATTATATTGGAAACAAAAATGCAGAAATAATTTAATCGATAGCAATATAAAATTTCGACGTCAAGTACACATAAACTTAGCTTTGATTTAGAAAAAATTATGTACAGTGCTAAAAAAATAATCCCATAGTTTCCAACGTTCTCAAACGTATTATTCACATAGCTTTATATCAAATGAATAATTGTAACGTTTTGGCAGCGTTGTAACATGTAAAGAACTAATATAAGTTATAAACTTCATGCACGTTTCTTTAAAATTACGAATGATCAACAAATCTGAAATAAACCTAGAAACTAGTCAGAAATAGCAGAAAATAACTTCGCGTTTTCGCAGTTTCTGAAAATCATGCAAAATTGCTAACTACTCAAAACGGTTTAGATAATTTTCAATTTACTCCGATAAATACTTACATTCGCGAGTAATTCCACAAAATACAAAAAAAAAATCAGCAAAATCCCTCTGTTCTGTAAAGGTTTGTATGATTTCGAAAAAGTGTACAATGATTCGATTCCTTATAGGTTTTTTTTTCTCTGCATTTTAACGAAGAAAAAGTAATTGCAGATAAAAATATGCGATGCCGTAATTTTCAATATTTTGTATTCAAAAAAAAATTGAACAAAGCCATTAAGTGCATTTTTTCTATTGATTCTTCGTATGTTTCTTGATTTGATTTTTCTGCGCCTTCTTCGTGTTACTTAAAATTTGCTTGTCATAGAAGTCTGTAGTAAAATGGTCATGTGAAGAACGTTACCAGTGAAGAATTGGCCACATCAATTCTGCCATACTCTATTACATTATTTTTGTCTTCCTCCCCGACAATATTGACAATTTCTAGTGTTTGCGAACGCAACAAAGTCTGAGAAAAAAATATTCAATTTTGATTATGGAATCAAGTAGAATGTTTGGATTGAAGAATTGGGAATATTTGGACACGTGGAAAAAGATGAAAAATTGATATAAAAGCAACATCGTTTTCAATCACAACTAGTTGAAAGTAATTGTATAGTATCAATTAGTAAATTTGCAGAAAATGGATCCAATCAATTGATTATAATTATTAATTGTACATATATCACTTTCGTGTGCCAGTGCAGCCACCCATGGTAGAATTATACAAGGTATGTTCTTCAGGTGGACGCGTTTTCGTTCAGTTCGCGCATCTGGGCCACCCGACGTCATCTTAGTTTTATGCCGCCTCAAATTCAAATGTTGTAAAACATGTAAAGGATGATATTTAAATCTGTGCCCATGTGAACTCGCGGTGAAATTTGCTCGAAACATGAATCTATCTAGACTATGGCATTTTACATGACTTAGATAATAAAATTGATTTTCATTGCATGTAATTGAAGGTAGGTAGGTATTAATGAATAACATATCATCAATACCTAATGATATGTTATTCATCAACACAGAGTAATTCAAAAATCATATATATCCAGGTTTATGTATTTTAATTATATGCGAATATTATATAAATTCATAATCATAATAAAGAATTATGCGACGAAAAATGATATCACTTTCAAAAAATTCTTATAGTAATTGACTTTGTAAAAAAAGCTGACATAAAAAATTGATTAATTTCATAAAAGTCTCCGGAAAACCAAAAGCACTAGATGAAATCTCAACAAAATTGTCACGTATTAATCACAATGAAACATGAAAAAAATGTATACAAAAAATTTTGTTTGAAATAACACTTACATGCATATGGATATATATATATATATATATAATATTTATATGAGTGTACGAATATACAAACATACATGTCAAGGCAGTTCACACTGTAACAACTTTTTTTTGCGTGACTTTTTCAAGTTTTTTATTTTGTTTGCGAACGCAGCTTGCTTTTTTTTACTTTTAATTGAACCTTCGGACTCTGAACCAGGTCATGCACCTTACCATGCACGAAAGTACTTCTTCAGGAAATTCGACATGATTTCCCATGGCCGCGATAATTTCTGCTTTGAGTCTCTGAAAAACTTTGAGTTTTTTGTCGAAATCGTCACTGTGCATTTTTTGGAATTCTTTTTTCATCACTCTTCCGACAATGACAAGTTAAACTGAAGGCTGCGAAAGTATTTCCCTAGATATCAGGGAAATCCAATTGCAGTTTCCATTCAACTCTTCACTTTCAGCAAGAGCACTGTCACGAGATTCCAACCAAGAATACTTTTGCTCGTATTTGTGAGCCACGTAGCCGCAAACAAATTTTAATGCTTCATCAAAGAGAGTTTGCTCTACCGTGGCTGTTTCAAATTGTGAAAGCAAGTCCTCTTCTTGTTCGGCGTTGGAGGCGGATGAAGTGGTTTTTCGAGTATCCTATGAATTAAATCAACAATTGCAAAAAACAAAAATTAATCAAAAAATAAAATACATTGAGAAAAATTGAAAAATGAATTAAAATAAAAACATTACACTGTACAGTTTTAATTTTGAATTAAAACTGTCATAATAATCAAGTGGTATAGTTTGCTACTGAGAAAAGAAGCCAGTGATTATGTACTAGATTTTTGAAAAAAAAACGAAAAGTTGATACTTTTTTCGTGAATTATGTTAAAACTTTTGTTCTCAGCGTTTTAAGTGGGTCTCAGGAAATTCATAAAGAAAATTAGGAAAGAAAATTCGTGAAAAAAATTCATTGAAACAATTTTACATTGTCCAAAGACTCGTCGTAGTTGCTCTGCTCGGTGTCCATCACGTTCGGAAAAACACAAAATTCTGCCATTTCGTCGCCATCGGCAATGATGTGACTTCTGTCCCATTTGTCAATGGTTTTGTTGACGTTTCCTTAAGAAAAGTGCGAGGTAGACATCGAGGAATCTTCTGCGGCTTCTTGACGTAGTTCGTCAAGTCCTGAAATCGATGGGAAGTCATAAGTCAGTACGACGTCTTCCGGCTCGTTTTCTTCGGATTCCTTGGTGTTTGATGTAAGTATGGTGGTCACGTGCCTACCGAGGATGTAATTCCGGATTCGGTACTTCATGCTCGAAGCTTATGAATGGTCGTCGAATCTGCCCATAGCTCGGAAAGTGGCAAAGACTTGCTCCATAATGTCTTGAGTTTTCTTGTTAGAATGTAATCGTTTTGTTGTAATTGATCCATGTTGTACTTTGACTGAAAATAGGGTAGCATTTCCTTGAAAGCTATGTTGTTCATGATTATTCCCTTTTGGAAAGGTACGAGGGTTCGTGTTCTTGAACTTTTCGACGACGTCATTACGAACATGGTTGACATCATGGTTGTCATTCTGTCTAGCACGTCATTCTGTCTTTCGAGGTCGACACCGATCCTGTAAACTCCTGGATGACGGCCATATTTGTGGCTGGCGTTGCAGACGTCGAACCAATCGTTCACCAGTTCGATGAAGTCTGCCGTCTCTTTCCAAAAAGGATCGTCCGATAAAAGTCCCTTGGAGCCAAAAAATCTGATACCAAATGCAAATTTTCTCGACAGCAGTTTCACAGCCAATTTCACTTTTTATCGTTCACTTCCAACGACATTCAAAAATGTTTCCACCAAACCAGAAACAATTTACAAATCGTGTGAATCCTTCATTTTAGACAATTTCCTGAGGCTTTTGGTTGTGATTTTTGCTCCGTTGTATTCGAAACCGTTGTCTATCCAGTGATTTCAAATAAGTTTGATTATATGAGGGTCATCGCACTGCATGAAAACTTTGCACGTTGGATCTCTCGGATGGACGAAAAACTGTTGTTGGCCAGGCTTGATACCAATGTTGAGCGATGTAAGAAGACTTTGGTTCGAGGGTCCCATATCACAAACCGTACACACAACGACGAAGCCGGCATCGTAAGCTTGTCCAACGATGTCGAATAATATATGTTTCGTTATTGCCATGCCGTAATCGTCATATACAAGCTGTTTCCAACGTGCAAAAAGTCCCCGCAGCATTGACTCTTGTGAGCATTTGTGCGGACCGATCTTAAAAAAAATTTTTTTTTAATTAAGATTTCGATTTTCGTATTTTTTTTACATGTTTTAATTTATTGAGTTTTTTAAATTATTTTTTCTAATGTTCTTATATTATTTTTTTAATTTTTTTAATGAGATATACCTATAATTTTTCAAATATATTCCATTCTCTCAGTTGAAATCAGTTAAAAATCATTAATTGTAAGTACCACCGTTTTCTTCCTTCATAAAATTTTACCTTCATAAAATTAAGTTTCAATTTTTAATTAAAATATAATAATATCTCATCACTTGTTCGTGTTTCTTGTCGATGTCAATGTGTTTAGAATTGTACATCTCGTCGAAGGAAGCAACGCAAAGTTCCTCGCGAATTCCCATTGTCAAATCCTTTAACTTCATATGATTTGAAACAGCTGGTAAAATTCCAGGTTAAAAGTTGACTCATGCGGCCTTTTTCCTTGAACTCGACGGTGCCGGCATTGGGATGTTCCTCACGCATCTCCAATGTTCATAACTTGCCGTACCATAGCATCTTGCAGACATGGCCGCAGAATAATCTTCGTCATTCCACTGCACTTTCGTCAAAGTGGTATCCATAATCATTTTTATTTGATCAGGAGTAAAAATGCAAGATAATTTCGTGATAATTTCCTCCCGTGGAACGCATTCACTCCTATCCTCTTCGAGCTGCTGAACTTTTTCTTGGCTTTTTTCCCAGGCATTTTTCCATTTAATTTTCTCGATTTCCTGTTGTCGACATTTCTCTGTCATTTCTTCCAACTCCTTTTTTTTCCTCAATTTGCTTTGTGTAATTCGTTCTAGCCAATCCCAGCTTAAGCTGCGAATAAACATTCCGCGTCCAGTTTTTTTTTTTTCCTGAAGCAAATGTATTATTTAGTGAGTTTTGAAATCTACATATTCGAACCGAAATAAAACTGTAAGTCGAATTCTAATCTGCATATTAAATTTTTATCATATTCAAAATTTCACTAATTTTGAAAGTTTGAATTTGTAAAATTCTTTTTTTCAGAGTTTTAATTTTTGGAATTTTTCGATTATCAAAGTTTCAAAACACTTCAGAATCGAAATGTGATGTTCGAAGTTTGTTTCCAACTTGGATACATGAAATCAAAAAATTTCAAATTTTGAAATGTACATTTCTTAAGAATTCCAAAATTGTAATTTTTATTTCAGAAGCTCAATTTAACAATTTATGATATCCAATGTAAATGACATTAATGACTGTGAATTCCAATTGTGAAAATTCTAATTTTCATTTGAAATTCCGGAAATTCCAATTTATATCGTTTTATAAACATTAGAGTTATAACAAACATTGAAATTGAAATGTTATTCACGAATCGTAAATCAACTTTAATATATAAATTTGTAAATTCTACAATTTTTCGAAATAAATAATCGAATAATTAAAGAATTTCGATTTCAATTTAAAAAACTTGAATTCAACAATTCCAAATTTTCAATCTCAACAAACATTATTAAATTTGAAATTTAAATGTGAAAAATTGTAATTTGAATTCAAAATTTCCAAGAAATTGTCGAGAGAAATTTGCATCAGAATTATTAAAATAATAACTTTGATTTGTCATAAATTCAGAAAGATTTCATCAACATTTCGACATCAAAATTTTAGGGATATAAATGTCGTCTATTTTCTGATTATCCCAGTTTCGAAAACCATCAAAATTGAAATGTAATTTTCGATTTGTAAATCAACTTTGATACATAAAATTGGAAATTCGAGAATTTTTGATATTTACATGTTTGAATAATTCAAAGACTGTATTTTGCATTTAACAAGCTTAAATTTAACAATTCAAAATTTTCAATTGAAACAAAAATTAAATACTTGAAATTACAATTTAAAAAATCCAAATCATAATTTAAAAATTTCTAAAAAATGTTGAGTAAAATTTGCATTAAAAGTTGTAGGAAGGTTTGGGTTTTGGGTGGAATATTTAAGAGAGAATTCACGCGGTAATAATAGTTTATTAGATTCCTCGCGCCGTACATCCGTCTCGCTCAGGGGTATGACACGGGCTGACTTTGCATACGTAAAGCGGTGACCAACTAATGTCCCAATCGGAACTAAACCGCCAGGGGCGCTGACCCGATGTTGCCTGAAAGAAAAGTATCGAACCTCTCTCTTTACGCTCTCTATTGGTCCGAAGGTTGAAAATTCAAACGGTGGAGCGATCCCGCTTTGAACGCTTAGGACCAATCGAGAGCGTAAAGAGAGAGGTTCGATACTTTTTTCTCGGGCAACATCGGATCAGCGCCCTTGGCGGTTTGTTCCCTATCGGGACATTAGTGGGTCACCGTTTTGAAGAGAGTTTTATACCCCTGGTCTTGCTGCACAGCTCGGAGAAGAAGTAGAAGAGAGAGCGCGCAACTAACAAACGTTAGTGCTGACAAGACAAACTGAGAGCTGTCGCCCTCTACAATATTCTGACACTCTCTCCCGAGGTTCACTTACTAATTACAAAAGAAACACTTGTGATTTAGACACAACTTGAAATTACATTCGAGAAAAATGACTGGAGATTTCCTCGTCTTGTTCAGTTTTCTGTGATCAGTCGTAAAACTTTATTAGTAGATGGAATCAAAATCTTTCAAATATGTTCGTACAATTCTTTATCGTTTAAACAAACATTTTTTCGTAATGAATCAGTTTATCTCGCATTTTTGTGTGAGTTTCATAACATAGAGCTTTCGTCATAATGTCTGCCCACTGTATTATCGTAGAGACCGAGTGAACTTTCACCCATTTGTGTTTTACACATTCTTTGACATAATCTCCGTGCACTTATGTCATGTGTCGCAAGTTTGTTTCCTCCACTCGTTCGTGCACAGGAATTTGCGGCTCTGTTATCGCACATAAGTGAAGCAGAGAGAAAACTTCCGTTCATCATGCGTTTTAGGGTTTTTTTTTAAATTGAGACAATTTCTTGACATGCGAAGCTCATTGCTACATACTTGGCTTGGCAAGTCGACAATGCCACGTAGCTTTGTTGTTAAGTCTTCCATGCAATCGTGTCCCCAAAAAGTTGTATAACATATCCACAGGTGGATATTGATTCTTTGCAGTCGGCAAAACTTGCATCCGAAAATGCAGTCAAATCGTTTTGACGGCCGTAGTAATTTAAGCATAAATTTGCCGTGCCTTTTGAGTATCGAAATACTCTTTACATTATTTGCCACTCGTGTTCAGTCGGATTCAGTTGGCGCCTGCTCAGAACATTTACAGAGTATGTAATGTCTGCTGTATCTTGCAGGTACAACTAGACCAGACTCCCACTTACTTCCCGATATGGGGCTTCAATTGTCGTTTTTTCATGAGTCGCTTCGTTTTCTTGAGTGTTTCCACTCCGCTTGCGATCCCTGTTTTGCACTTGTTTTGTCGTCATCGGTGTATTTTGTGAGTACTTATTTGTGGACCAAAATTTTTCAACAATTTGTTCCGTGTATTTTTCTCAAGTTATCTGCATTCTTCGACTTTTTCTATCACGCCGTATTTCTAAGCCAAGAAATTCTTTCGGTTCTCCCGAATCAGACATTCAAAGTTACTCATCAGTTCGCTTTTTATCTCAGCCAGCTTTTCTGCGTCATTGCTCGTCAAAAGCATATCGTCAACATAGAGAATGAGTATCGCAAATTTGTCTTCCGAGTTCCAAGTAAATAGACATGGATCGTGATCGTCACTCGTTAAGCCTAAGATTTCGCGACATCTGTAAATCTCATATACCATCTTTAAGGGATAGTTTTAAGACCATACAATGCTCTTTCGATTCGACAGACTTTTCGTTCTCGCATTTCTTCCGACATTTTAATTCCTTTCGGGATTTCCATATGTATTTTCTCAGCATCAATGGTCCCATTGAGAAATGCGGTTTTCACGTCTATTTGACACACATCGAGATCAAGGATATCCATTTGGGACAAAACTGTTCTCACCAGTGTTATTCTTGAGACCGTTGCGTATGTTTCTTTCACTTCATATTCGTTTTTATCTTTGAAACCTCTGATGACAAGACGGGCTTTGTATTTTGTGTTCCCGTTAGTTTCATTTTTCTCTTTAAAAACCCACTTCGAATCAATAAGATTTGGTTTTCCGTTTGACCCATCGTTTTTGGGGCGATCCACAATTTTCCGCACTTCATTTTTCATTATTGACTCTAGCTCGCTATTAATAGCTTGGTGCTATTCTCTTTTTCGTTCGTAGCCATTGCTTCTCTCGATGAGAGTGGATCTCTGTTAATTTTGGCTAAGCTAGCTTGAAAAATCTCGTCAAGTTCGTGTTTGTCTTTTTGTTTATTTTCTTGCCCAAGGGCTGTGGATTTTTCGCCGTGTTTATGCACAGTCTAAAGCATAATTTCAACAAAGCTTGTGTCTTTAATTTTTCTGGGTCTTGTATTGTACGGATGTTCGTGTTTGTCTGTATCTCGTTTGGCAATCTTTTTTATTTCTTTTCAAGTCTCGTCAATTTTTCGTTTTGGAGGTCTCCCTTTCTCTTTTTTTTCTGTTTCGTTTCGCTTATTTTTTGTTTCTGAGCTTCGTTCTTCCTCCGTTTTTGAGCTTTGCTTTCCCTCCGTTTTTGAGCTTTGTTCGCTGTCGTTAATATTCTCAGCGTCAAAGGTCAACAATTCGTCCGCTGGCGACGAATTTTTGCTCTCAGATTTTTGGAACTTACCTCCATCTACAAATTTTTCATTGAATCGGACATCTCGTAATTAAAAAAACTTTTCCGTTTCTGGGTTCCAGAATTGGTAACCTGTGGGTGTGTACCCTACTAACACGTCACGTATCGCACGTGCTGAGAATTTCGATTCGGCTTTTCGTGTAATCCTCCAGTACGCTAGAAAACCAAATCATTCAATTTGTGTCTGATTGAACTTGAAATTTCCCGCAAATTTTACTATTGGTGTCTTGTAATTTATCGACTCGTTTAGGATACGATTGTACGCATACACAGCAGCCTCAAGAGCCAGATCCCACATATTCGTTGGCAATTTCGAGTCAAGCATCAGTGCTCGAATTTTGATTTAGAGGTTTTTGTTAAAACGTTCGGAAACGCCATTGTGCTGTGGGGTATCTGGGCAAATGAACTGTCGTTCTATGCCTTTTCGTTTTCTGACCACGTCAGTGTAACCTACTGTAAATTTATTGCCTTTGTGGGCACGCAGGTAACATACCTTTTCGTGTTTCCCCAAAGGTTTCTAGTACTTTTTAGAAATTCTTCGAGACAGTAGCCTGTCACGTCTTC
The DNA here is from genome assembly GCA_030522785.1 of Platygaster equestris. NCBI lineage: Eukaryota > Metazoa > Arthropoda > Insecta > Hymenoptera > Platygastridae > Platygaster > Platygaster equestris. Next base: position 12,604 of record JAPYZK010004881.1, read on the forward strand.
ATTTCTCATTGAATAGGCCATGGCAATGCAGGAATAATCATCAACGTAAATTACTATGTATTGATACCCGTTGGGGTAAGTCGTGGGAGAAATTTTTCCCATGAGATCAGAATGAATTATTTGAAGGGGGCGCGTCGCGCGGCTACGACTTCGCATTCTAAAATCGTTTGATCCAACTCGACGTTCTGTAGTTCTTTATCATTCGACCAAATTTTCTGAAGTTTTTCAAGATAATCTAGGGAAGCATGTCCCATTCGTACGTGCCACAACATTGCTTTATTTGATTTGACACACTCAGCGTACGTTTTTGGAAAAGGAGATTCACACTCGATTAAATCGGTCGTTGGTAAATCGTCAACGTTTACGATTTTTCCATCTGAAATGGTCACATCAAAATCTAAAATGAGCTTATCATGGTTTGAGAGATTCACAATCGTTTCCGTCTTTTCACTCGAATTTTTCGTGATTTGATCAGTTCTTTCATTTTTTTCGTTTTCGCCACCCTGAACTATTTTTTTATCTTAACGCATGCCGGCCTGAGACTGTTCGTTTTCGTTCGTTTGATTTTCGGAATTTTGTTTCGATTCGTTCGATGTATCAGGGACATCCTCAATTTGAATTTCTGAGTTAAGTGCGATATTTTCAGCATTCGAGTGCTTTTGGAACAATTTTTTCAATTCGTGAACTTCCGTTAGATTGATTTTGTACTCTATGAGCCAATATAGGCTATCATAGACGCCTAAAATAAATGTTTCATTCGTGTCTGGGTCATTAATATCAATTCGTTTATTGTCTACGTGGATGCTTCACCCAGCCTCATCAAATCGTCGTAACGATATCAAATTTTCAGCCAAAGATTTTAAATAAAAAACATTGTCTAGTACAGATCACCTCGTATCATTGGAATTCGTCGAAAATTTTAAATTCCCTGGCCCTTTAATTTTTAAATTCGCCTTATCGTCTTTGTTCGCGCATTTTATTATACGAAGTCCCACTTTTCCGAGGTCCTCTAGTATATCTTTCGAATTTGTTAGATGTTCGGTCGCGCCCGAATCTGCCACAAAAGTAGCTGTCATCCCTCTTTCATTCGAACCATTCGTATCAAAATCGTTCATTCCAGTATTTGATAAAAAAACTTTACCTTGATCGCAATCTACGCCGGTTTTAGTAGCCGCAAGGTTTGCCTTCGGTAAGTTGTATCGATTTTGACCCCGATTATTTACACCTCGTGATTTAAAGATTCTTTGACCACGGGTATTTCCTCTACCTCTTCCTCTGCCTCGTCCTCTGACAGGGATTCCCCGGTCATTTTGTTTGTAGTGTTTGAAAGATTGTGAGTTGTGTGAGTGTAAAAGGTTATCAGGTTTACTGTGACCAGAATTTTGGCCTCTGCCTTGACCCCGAGCCCATCTAGCCAATCTTTGACGGCACTCTGATGCCTTGTGTTGACCAAATTTGTTACACTTGTAACATTCTTTCACTTTTTGACCCTTACGGGGACAATCGTTTTGAACATGACCGTAATCGTCACATTCGTAACAGCGCACTGCTCTCGGACGAGCAGAAAAAGCGAAAGCAGGTTGAACTTCAGCGGTTTGCTGTTTGTCAGCCTCAGCTTGGATAATGAATGATTTTAGTGCATCGTATGTGAGTTCCGACCCGGTATGTTGTTTCATCATGAAGTTTGAAGTGCGAATTTCAGGAAAAGCCGAAAGAATCGCATTGTGAAACGGGTCTCTCTTTTCATCGTCTGACAGTAAGGTTGCATCAGGGAAATATGACAGCTGTCTTGTTTTTATCAAAAGAGATCGAGTAAAGTTTTTGTCGGATACTTGAGCTCGTTACATTTATCTCACATCGTTCAATGTCTTTCAAGATTTTCAAGATTTCGGTAGGTTCTTCGATTTTTAAGATTTTAGAGTGATGGATCGGATCTATTTTGTTTATCAAGATATCACTAACTCTGTACATATGTTTTTCTCTCAAGGTCTCATTAATCACCTTCGGGGGTGAAGCCTTTTCGTCAATAATGTACAACAAATCGTTAGTACGCAATTATAAGGTAAAAAATTCGAGAAAATGTTCAAACTTATTATTGGGGCCTAGCTTGTAGTCCCGTTCCGTGCCCGAGTCTTAACTGAACAGTTCAACTTTGATACATTTATTAATTTTGTTTTCCACATCGTTTTTCTGAATGTTATGAGTTTCGTTATTTTTTTCACTCGATTGATTATTTTGGAAAGTGTGGTTGTTTTGCAAGATATTTCGAAGTTCTTCTTGAATGATTTTTCGAATGTATTCCTCATGGGGTTGAGTTTGTGGAAAAATTTGATTTAGGCGTGGAATCGTGAACGTTGACCTAATTATGGGTTGGTTTGGATAAGATTTTAAATGAAATGTGTTGCTCCCATCGTTACTTGCGAGTTTTGTTTCGCTTCAACATCGTTCGTTACTTGAAGACTTCGTTTTGCTTTGGAATTGTACAAAATTTGGGTATAATGCCTCTTTTCCATGAATTTGTCCAACTTGTTTTGCGCTTTTAATTGTGCCTCTTTAGCCCCATTAAGTAATTTTGTGAGTGTTTGGAAATCAAGTGTTTGTGTGTTAATGTTTGTGTTGGAAGTATTTTCATGTGACCGCTGGCCTTCGTTAATGACGTCAGAATCCAACACATCTGCAGAATAGACAGTTACAGTTAGCAGATTCGTTTTCCTCGTTCTCATACTTCGTTTAATTTTCGAATTTTCAATCAATATCGTTAGGTCTATTTCGTTACATAACTTGTTGTTAATTATTGTTGTTCATTGTTATTGTTATTTATAAGAAATTTATCGTTACGTTATATGTTCGTACTATCGTCCAAATTCTGATGTTTCTTCAGATAATTCGTCAAAGCCACATAAATTATCCCAAGAATTCAATTCTACCTTTTGTTTTCGATTCGTTCTGTACCCAATCCTCGAGACAAGTTGTCCCGTGCCCGTTCTGATTGGTCTATTTCAACCCCTCCGTGATTTTTTCGTCGGCTATTTTATTTTGTTTGGAACCGTCGCCGTCACCTCGGATTTGCTCGTTAACCATGTTTTCTGAACTTGGCTATAGCCTACGATAATTCGAAACGTCTAAGTTCACCATGGTTACGTATCTTGCTTCTAATTGTCAGTACTGGACTGCAAGTACTTTTAATTTGAACGAACCACACATACATACATATGACTACCACGCATATCTCTAATAGTCCTAGTGATAGTAAGTTCTAACACCAGCGAACACAACTAGAGTGGAAAATACTTTCACCCGATAGGCAGGTTTTAGTGTCTTTAGTGGAAATATATATACATAAAATCCGAATAATTATGTTGATCAACTGATAGTTTTTCGTAATCGTTACTTTGCGTTCAATTTTCATTTTTCTTCTCGTTAATACTTTGCGTTCCGTCGTTATTTCAAGTTTGAATTATTATAAACAATTCGTCTTTATTTTTAGTATCGTCAAATTGAATCACTTCGATTATATTCGTTAAACTGGCCTCATATATATGGCTGTTTCTTTAACGACAGTTGAATAGTTGAGAATTTGTTATTATTGTTACTATTCTTATCAAATTTAAGGTTATTTTGTTAACGAATGCTGTCAAGTGTAAAATGTATGTATGTATTCATAAATACTATTTCTCACACCCTCAACCACACACACGCACACACCTACCAGTAAGCATTACTGTTATTATGTTACGATCACCTCCGTGTTTGCATTCGTTTTTGTCAACCTATATTTTAATTGATGTTTTATTTCAATATCACACATCGTTATCGGAAAGAATAAGTTGATGAGTATTCATTTATTTATTTATTGATTTTTATTTATTAATGAATTCATTAATTTTTTTATTCATGTATTTCAATTATTCATTGATAGTATTTATTGAGTTTATGATCATTGCCTTGATTTCAATTTTATAATCTCAAATTATCAATATTATTCAATTTTTCAATATTGTATTTCACTCTTGTTCATTATTTTCAATCAAATCTAATATTGTTTCAATTTAATAATTTTTTATCTGCAATTCGTTCAACATATCTTTCAATATTCGAGTTTTCTGACGAGAATGTGCGCGTGGCCCTCAATAATTTGCCCACGCACCTAAGCAAGAACAGCTTTCGGCGGGCATGCCCAGGGCTCCGCGCAACTGTTCCCACGGGCCTGAGTGTGCCTGATCCGCGCTCCAGCGCTTACGTCATTCGGCTTGTCGAGACATGCGCGGTGGCGCCTCTCGAGCACATGGAAATTTACTGAACAGCCCCGAGCGCGTCTGGTCCGCTCGCCGGTGCTGACGTCATTCGACTTGTCATGACAAGCACGGCGGCGCCTCGCGAGCACATGGAAGTTTACTGACTCCCTCTCAAAAAATGCGAATTTATCCAAAAGAAAAATTCACCCTTTAATTATGAGTCGCCCGGCCTATTTTTTAATCGTTAAATTTAATTGTCACTCCCGAAATTTTTTTGCCCGTTTCTAGGTTGCGTAATTTGCCTTTCGTTCGTTACTCGCGAAATTATCGAAATTATGTCACCCGTTTTTCACTCGCGGAATTATTTTGTTCGTTTTTCACTAGCGGATTTTATCGTTCGTTTATCACTCGCGAATTTATGTCTCCCAGTTTACATCATTTGTCACGATAAAGACAGTAAACAATTTAATTAACAGAGTTTCCCCTCACGTTTTATTTCCAGCAACCCAATTTTCTTCTGTTAATTTTAATACTTTGTTTCGAAATCTGTCACGTTCCTCGTTTATTTACCTTTGTTTTCGAGAATGCGTTTTCAGGTGTGCGCCTAGCGGAGCCGTCGGAACAAGTCATAGCGGTAAAAAAAAACGTGGCTGCGCAATTTTCCTCGAACTTTCCAGTCGTTTTTAGAACTCAATTATTGACTGCCGGAATAGATTCAAAAAGATAAGCGCAGTAAACGCGTGCCTCGGCCCACAACCTTTAGGAAGGTTAGGGTTTTAAGCG
>JAPYZK010004885.1:0-13077 GCA_030522785.1 Platygaster equestris
CTTAATTTCAATAATTATGAAATAATCAACTTTGAAAATCTTCAGAAAATTCCTAATTCCAAAACCTCCATTAAAAAGCGAAAAATTTCTAGAATTCCGGATGTTGTTTTCTATTTATTCCAGTTTTTCCGTCGCGCCCTTATAGGTAAATCCGGCTCTGCCTCTGTCACAAACTGTCACAGATGAGCTGACCCCCTCCCCCTGGGACCGTGACATCATTTATGGAAGCTCCCCTTGCAACTTCATTATAACGTGAAACATAATGTTCATAGAACTAGGGTTGATCCTCTTTAAAAACCATGCCCCACTATGAATAACCATAAGTCAGCCAAAAATTGCCCTTAGACGCGCTGCTTGGCCGAGCTTTTACGATTTCTCGGGTACATGAAAATATGATGATTCGCAATGCTCGTAAATACTTGATCATAAACCCGGCTCGGCGCATTTACGGGACGCGTGTCTTTGACTTTTACGCTGACGCGAAATCGTGTTAGTGGCACCCCGTCGCCCGATTTAGGTTCGCGGCACATCAGGGGATTTCTCGAGAGGACAACGCTTGTCAGAACATCCGTACGGATACACCCGTAATCCGCTTCCCCGTGTCCGAAGAGTGTTTCTCTTACCCGTATTTTCCACCTCTTTTTTTCCCATTTTCGTGTCTTCTCATAAATCTTGACGGAACTACGAGATCGGCTTTCGCGTTCGGAAAAATCGGCTCCGCATGCGCTTTTTATTATTTTTTCAGAGTAAAAAATAGAGAATTCAGAATCTCGATTTTAATCAGTGAAGCTCATTTTCTCATCAATTTTCCGTGTTATTGACATTTTTCGGCTTTATATTGCGATAAACAATATAAACATGTTTTCTAGGGATGGAATATCGTTAACTATCGACAAAGTGAATGCTTAACGATGTTTGTTGATTACGCTCTCTTTCTTACAAAAATTCACGAATTTTAGAAAATTGAACATTTTCAACCTTAAATGTGCAGTATAAAACTTTCGAACATTAAACTTGGAATTTTTAAATTCTGAAATTTAATAGCTCTAAAAATTAAAATGTTTGAATTCAAAGACTCAAAAAATTCGGATATTCGAATTTCGAATTTTTGAACCTGGATTAAGAAATCTGAAATATTCAAAAATTGAAATATATAAATTAAAATTTAGTATTATCATTAGATATATACATATATATTAATAAATATATATTTTATAAATATATATAATATTTCAATAGGATAAATATATGAATAAAATTAAATTAAAATTTTGCAATTAAGAATTACAAGGTCTGAAAATTCAGAAATTTGACTTTTGGATAAGAAATTCATATTGGAAAATTTCCGAATACCAAATTCCCGAAATTCTAGCATTGCAAGAAATCAAATGTATTAAATTTACAAGATGTGAACTTCTTCAGGCTCGGAAAAGTTCGAGTTTGGAAATTTTCGAAACTTCAAACTTTGAAAATGTCGAATTCCACATTTTTCACTTCATATTTGTATTCTGAAATTCAATAGCTCCAAGATTAAGATTCATAAATTTGTCGTAAGCTGTAGAGAACTTAAAAATGAAAATCCTGAAATTCTTTAATCTGGGGTGAAAATTTGAAATTTCCTAGTTTTTTACATTCGGAAGTTTTGAATCCATATTTTTAGAATTCATAGATCCGAAACTTAAAAATTCAAATTTTCAAATAGGAAGTGCTAATTGAGAAATTTCTAGAGTTTCATTGTGTTAGAACATTGAAATTATGCAAATTTTCAAAATTCGAACACTTCCAAGCTTCAAATAATTAGGATTTTGTAATTTTGGAGGTTATCAAAACTTCATCGAAAATAATCAGATTTACATCACATATTTATACATCGAGTTCGTTTTTAAATTTTGAAAATCAAAAATTCAGAATTTCGATAATTTCGAGACAAACTCAGAAATCAGAATAAAAAATATTTTGCACCAGAATTTCAAGAAAATCCAAATTTTGAATTCTTTACAAGATCAAGAACCAAAATACGCAGATTAAAAATTATAGATCCAAAAATTTTTCAATTTCTGATTATCAAAATCTTCGAAAAACATTCAAAAGTGACTGAAATTTCGAATTTATGTAATTGAAGAATTTTTGAAAATAAAACGATGGAAATTCCAAAAATCATGGAACTCAAAATATTGAAAACATCAATAAAAAATTTTCTTGATTCGTAATTCAACAAAAATTGCAAGTCTCACATTTTTCAATTCCAATTTCGAAACTTTGTAATTCAAAATTTTTAAAACTTTAAAAATTCTCTATAATTTGAAAACTCAAAACTTGCGAATCTTATGATGACTAAATAATTAGGAATTCAAATTATGTAATATGATCAAAATATTGTAGAAGAAGGGAGAACCCAAGAAGCATAATAATAATAATAACAGAAATGCTGAGAGAAGTCATCAATAATTATCGACAACTTTCTCTCGAAGGAAGAAAATCAACTTTCTTTCTCAACGTTCGCAACATAATTAAAATTTCGCCTCATTAAATCTTCAAGCCAACTAAACCTTGTACGAGCACCCCTTCGCATTTACCTTCCCCATTTAAAGATCGTATTCTTTCCCGTCATTCCCGGGAAAATCATTCTTATAGAATTTCCCAGGGACGCGGAAAAATACGAGATTTTCCTCTTTTGCTCCATTACTTTCGTGGTACTTGGAACGTCCCCCCGAGCTTTTCACTCATTCGTCGCCGGCATTAATCTTACAGCGGCTTCGCACGCTCTTTTGATGCTCAACTCGCGATGACTCTCTCTATTGAAAAGCTCGCGAGATTTTTCCCATCCGTCTTGTCCTGGAAGCGGGATCACTGTCGTCCCTGAATAATCGGCGATTCTGTTTTTCTTCTGCTTTATTATGTCTCGAGGGAATGGAGGGTAAACATTTTTGACATAATGGAAATTTTATCCATGGCGCAGGACAGTTTCTGTGAAACTCGCCAGGGTCGAGAACATTTTACAAAGCTGATCCTATTAGGGAATAAAGACAAGTCGAACTGTTAAATGGAAGCTCGCTTAGAGAGCTTCATGTTCTCGTTTTTGCAACGTGAAATCGACAGGTCCCACCACAGGCCGAGCGGGCATGTAAAACCGCCAAGACATCGCTCCGTTACAAAGCTGTGGCGTTGCACGTGAAAGTCCTGTCGGTGGTGAAGCTCGAATCCCTTTGCCAAAGTTTCTGCGCGCTGGACAAGGGAAAGGAGCCGTTTCATGGACGGAACAAAGGGAACAACTTTTCTGATATCCGCGACAGGAACTTTGGCATTTTCCGCTGGGTTATTCTTGTTTTTGGAGAGTATTATAATGTTTGATGTTATGATATTGTTAATTATGAAACAGGATACCAACCACGTAGCCAGGGAGGGGGCTGAAGCCCCTTACGAAATTCTGGAAAATTTGAAAAATCTATCACATTGCAAAAAAGTGTATTTTGAAAAAAATGGTGAAACAATACTGATTTTCACAAGTGTCAAAGTTTTCGAGAAACTTGATAGTTTTTAACGTTTTCAACATTTCATGATTTTCAATAATTTTGGGAATTTTCAGAGTTTGGAGGATTTGGAGACTTTTAGAAGTTGTTAGAAGTTTGGCAATTTACGAAATTTTAAACAATTCCAAAATTTCTAAGTTATGAGAAAGTTTTCGGAATTCGAAATGTTCACAATATTTTTATAATTCTTGGAATTGCGAAAATTTTACGAATTTCTAACATTATAGGAACTTAATAATTTGGAATATTTTTAACATTTTTAGATTTATAATAATTTTGAGCATTTTCAAAGTTTGAAGTATTTTGAATGTTTTGGGAATTATTGGAATTTTTTGAATTTCAAGAATTTTAAAATTTTCGTACAATTCAGGAATTTGTAGAAGTTTGAACGATTCTGAAAATTTATAATGTTTTCATAAGTCTTGGAATCACGGAAATTTTACGAATTCTTCACATTTCGAGAAACTTAATGATTTGGAACATTTCAAATTATTAATTTAGAGAATTTCGAAAGTTTCTAGTATTTCAACAATTTTTATAATTCCAAAAATTTTATAAATTTCAGAGATTCAAAAAAGTTCCGTTTATCTTGAGATAAAGCAGTTTTCATGATTCTTAAAATTTTAAAAATTTTACGAATTTTTAAAATTACAAAAAACTTTCATTTAGTAGAAACATTTTTAACTTTCAACATATTCCAAGATTATAGACTATTTTGAAGGATTTCAAAGTTTAGAGGATATTGAAAATTTTTCAACTTATGTAATTTAAAAAATTTCCAGAATTCCGGAAGATTCGGAAATTTCACAGATTTAAAAAAGTTTTGATAATTCTGAAAATGTACAATACTCCCATAACTATTAAAATTCCGAAAATGTCACGAATTTCTGAAACTTTGAGAAACTTGATAATTTCGAAAGTTTCAAACATTCCAAGATTTGCAACGATTTCGCGGATTTTCAAAGTTTGGGTATTTTGAGAAATTCAAAAGTCTACAGAATTTTTACTATTTCAAGAATTTCAAAAATTTCGGAAATTTCAGAGATTTCAAAAATTTTTAAAAATTCTGAGAATTTGAGAATTCTTCATAATTCTCTAATAAAACTGTACTTTTCAAACAAATAGCCCCCCCCCCTGAACGAAATTTCTGGCTACGTCCTTGCAGGATACCAAAATTATCCTGTTTTATGATATTAATCAATCAATAAAAATCGGAACTTTTATGGAAGTTCAATAACATCGTCTCATTTAAATTTCTTATTTAAAAACTCAGAAAAATGTGTGACGTAACGCAGAGGGTAACCCCCCCCCCCCCTCTCCACCATGTCACAATTTGACAAATCTCCTAATTATCACAATTGCACGGAAAAACAACGATCAAATTACTAAACGAAAAATGAGTAATTAAATTTTCTATTCTATATACAATTTATTTGTCCATGATAAAAATCTCAATCTAATTTCCATGCGAACTCCACAAACATGGATAATAGTTATTTAATTATCTTATCATCTCCTCGAGTAACCAACTACAAAAACAATTGAAACGTGTGTATAAATAGGGAAGACAGCGGATAACCGTAGCATACGAATTCTCTCTCGTTTCATTCCGAATGCTAATTTATCGAACAGACAAATAAAGAAGAGCGCACTCGAGATCGGTTCGAATCACTAATACGATTCGATTCATTCAACGAAAGCCCCGGGCGATTTAGCCGTCGTTCGCTCCACAATTAAATACACCGCGAAAGCGTACTGGATAATATTCTTTGTGAAGTTTTTCGAGCGCCGCGGGCTCATTTTTATAAGACACGGTTCTCATCCCCGCAATTTTTCGACGCGAAAAAAGAGTCTCGCGGATCCGGCCGCTTTTTATTCTGCGCGAATGTAGGTATATTCGCGTAATTTTCTACGTGCGTCAATGCAAAATTCAATTGGAAAGGTTTTTTGATGAGAACGTTTTTTCAAATGTTTCGATCAGTTTAATAGTATATTATGCGCCAAGGCGCATGATGAGGGTCTTTACGCGACGAGCGGCACTGCTCGCAGGACGATCGAAGCCGAGGCGAAGCCGAGGCGAGATAAGTCCTGCGATCATTGTAAGCGAGTCGCGTGAAGACCCGAATTGTTCGCATTGGCGCATATACAATTTTATGTGACGACGGTGCATTTACAAGTTTTTTTGCGTGAGGTCTATGATGTGAAGGATCACGCCATCTTATACGCATGCACTAAGACGGTTTATGCGCATTTACTTTGAATATGCTCCACTACTACACATGCGTTGAAATGTTGAATGATTTTTCACCCAACTCATCGATTTCGATCGAAATTCACGGAATGAATAAATATTTCAAACAATGCGTGTGCATAATGCGCTGTGCCCACCGTATACCGTGTCTACAACATTCAGCTTCTCTCTACGTGTATATTTAGCGTTGAATTTTATTAATTAAACTCATCAATTCCAATTTGTATATATCTTGAATGATACTTTTGATTATCGTCAGTAATTTCAGATCTCAGTCGTTCAATTGTTCTTGCGGAGCGTTCGTAGTTTTAAAATTTACTGTATCGTAATTCGCGCATGCGCAGATGAGTTTTCACTTTATGCTCCTCTGTATCATAATACGCGCATGCGCAGATCAGTTTTCACTTTATGCTCCTCTGTATCATAAAATCCAACTTTATGATACCCTGCGCTGTCGCATAAAAACGCGTAAATGCACCGGAGTCACATAAATTGTATTTATGGTCTCTTTGGAATTTAGAGCTTTATTTAGTATTATTTGACATCATTTTATTTCCACGGTTTTTGATAATTTTTTTTAAATTAATGACTCGGGGACAAGAAAAAAATAGAAGAATTCTTTTGATTCGGAAATTTTTTGAATCCCGAGGCATAGATTTGAGATTATTAAAAAATGAAAAACTCATGCAAGTGTATATCGAAACTTCAGAAATTTCAGTTTTTTTGGTATTTGGAATTAGAAAATGGAATTGTTTAAAACCTCCGAAATTTTAGTAATTTCAAAACTTGATGAGCTGAAAATTTTACAGTTTGAAATTTTACAAAATTTGAAAACTATTCTGAATTCTCTAAACTTGAAAATTCAAAAATCTCTAGAACTTAGTGATTTTCTATATCTTCGAAACTTCGATACATCTGAAACTTTGATGGATTCAAAATTTCTAAATCTTTCATTCTCTAGGTTTCTAACTTTCGAATTCTCCAAAACTTTCAAACACTAAAAATTTCGGAACTTTTAAAATTTCCGAAACTCTTGAAAATTTATATTTTATGAAAACACAAAAATTCTAGTATTCTCAAAATTGCCTAACCTTTAGAAAGTCTGGAACTTGACTTCTAAACCACCAAATCACAAAATTTCGGAATTTGCATAATCCCAAAACTGTCAGAACTTCAAATTTCGAAAAATTTCTAAAACACTTCAGAACTGCGTAAGTCTAGAAAACTTTGAATTGCTTCAAAGTTCTTGAAAACTCAATTTTCATAATTTTCAAAATGTCTGAAATATTATCATTTTTCAAAACTTAAAAATTCCAGAACCTTCAAAATTACCAAAGCTCCAAAACTTCAAGAACTTAGAAAATTGTAAAACTTCACAACTTCATAATTCCCAACTTTTAAATCACAAAAAATCGAAATTTCAACAATTCCGAAATCTCCAGAATTCAAAATTTCGCAAAATTTTCAAATCCTGAATACGTTGGAACTTCACAAGTCCATAAAAAAATGTATACAAATTTTCTACAGAAAAAAAGTTTCCCTTCCTGATAAAAATCTTGCTCCTATAAAAAACGTTCAAAATTTTTCTCAAATAATTCATGGCGCAGACAAAAAATTGTTCCCAATTTTATAATTTCAAAATCAAAATGATCGAAAACAATATTTTTTATAAAAACTCCCAGTTACCAATTTCAGAAAATTTTTACAAGAATCATAATTACTTTTCAAGTTGATTTATTTCACATTGAAAATTTAAAGGTTGACTAATGATAAACCCTGGTAACTAAAAGTTAGAATTCTGTAATGACAAAAAAGTTCGTTTACTTTATGTTGTACATGATGTGATGTAAAAGCGTAGCCAGAGGCTCAGCAATTTCGTGCATTTAACCATTTTATCGGAGTGCGCTATAAAAGATCTTCAGGTTTGCAGAAGCGAACAGTTAATTATCATTCCTTGTCGCTTTTCTCAACAATTACGTACAAAGCGAACGTAGACGAATTCGTTCTCCGTTCCCATTGTTACGCGAGCAAAACAAACAATGCGTTACGCACAATTAAGAGGGAGTTACGCGAGTATGTGCTATATTGACGTGTTTGTCTAGAAGGTTTAGATTTTCGGAGCCGAGTAATAATTTTGGGTGGAAAATATTAAAGCGACGACTTGAAATTTCTTGGAAGTGAGATTGAAGGATGGAAATGAGACGTCAGAATTATTTTTACATGCCAGTATACAATTTTGTAAAAATCGGTTTTGACTCTGACAGTTTACGAAAATTTCGAATTCTGTCGAATCGATTGTAAAATTCGTGTAGGAACTCGAAAAGTTTATAACTGATTTTTCGAATCAAAGTTATCAAGATGTGGAGATCATTGAATTTTCAAAAATAGTGGGGTATTATGGAATTATTTTGGCGATATTGAAAACACCGTAGGAAAAATGTTTTTTAACGGTTTTTTTGGAAACCGATCTCGAAATCGTTCAATTTTCAAAAAATGGAGCTGAAAGAAATTAGGAAAAGCGAAAATACGAAATTTTCCAAAAATCTCAAATTTGTCCCGAATTCGAGAATCTTTCAAAATTTCGAACTTCTTTGAAATGTTCATGATTTTCGAGTTCTTCTAACTTTGCAATACTCCCGAATTTTTTGAAACCTTTGAATTTTTCGAAATTGACGAATTTTTCAACATTTGACAACATCCCATATTTTTGAAAAGATCTCACGTATTTCAGTGATTTTTTGTTTTTAGAAATGTCTTCAATTTTTTTGATTTTTCAGAGTTTTTGATAGTTTTAAAATACTCCGAATTAGTGAATTTTCCGAAAATTTTGAAATGTTTCAGATTTTCCAGATTTCGCAAACTTCTCGAATTTTTTCAAATTTTTGATATAATTGAAACTCCCAAATTTTCTACAATTTTTATTATTTCATCTTTCATTCATTTCAAATGTTTTCACGTTATTTTCAATTTTCCAATTTTATATTTTGTTTCACCGAATTAAATTTTCAAGCTCTGATTCCTTTCCCAAAAAATATAAGTTGGAGAGAAAAAAATCATAATCTCTCAAAATCCGGATCCTTTTCGAAAAACCTTCTAAAAATCTTCAAAAATTCATCAATATGACCAAAATAACTATAAAACTATAACTATGTACTATAAAATTCTCCAAAATCCAGATAAAACTGTCAAATTCAAATTATCACACTTTTAAATTCCAATCCAAATAACCTATACCCAACTATACATAAATCTCCGAAAAACATACTTCTTAAAAATTCAGACATATTCAAAAAAATATGTTCATCAACCTCATCTTCCATAACCATGTGCAAACGAAACTCATCTTGAAATACATAAAAGAAACATGAAAAAAAACTCACACGCCCGAAGCTGAATTCCTTATATTTCTTGAAATGGAAAAAAAAACGAAACAAGAAGAATACTGAATACGTATACGTGAAATTGAAGGATTGCGAAAGCACGCAAATTTCAATCGGACATAAAGTTCCCGCGGCGCAACCCAGTCACCTACATCCACATCATCTACAAACTACCCGGGGGCGCGCTCGGGAATACTCTTTCTTTGGCATGATGTTCATGTGGAAACGCGATGAAAGTGAATCAATACGCTAAATGCAATTAGCGGAACATCAATCACTTCCAAACCGCTTCGCTGCGCCCCAACGGAGCCTTTTGCGTGGAAACGACACGCTTCGTTTTCAAAAATCCTCCCCTCAATCTCGTTCGTATAATATAGTGGGTATTTGAAGGAGTTTTTCTTCAGGTGGCTTCTTTTCCTAGGTGCAGAATATCTAAAAAACGTTAGGGTGCAGAGTAGAATTTTTTGGATTCTTCATGTTTTTTTTACCGAATTCGGGACAAGGTATAAGTTTTCACATTTTAGAGCGTAAATTTTCGAATTTCCAGATTTTTGGATGAAAATGATGATTTTCGGTTTTTCAAATCTTCTACTGTATAATTTTGAGTTGAAAAAGTTAGGGACCGTGAAAAATATCGAAATTTAATGCTGAAAATATTAATCGTTCTCAGTGATTTTCCAAAATGCTTTTGATATTCCTGAAATTTTCGAATATTATTTGCAATATATATATAACAATAATTTTTTTAACAATACAAATTTGCACATATTTTCATGAACATTAGAAAACAGATTGCAAAAATTTCTTAAGTTCTCCAAAATTATAAATTTTGCGAAGGTTGTAAAAAAACTCGATATAATTATAAACCATTGACGAATTCCTGAAATTACAGTCAATTATTGACTATCTCAAAGCTTTTATATTAAAGGTTCTGTCTAATTTTCGAAATATTCCAAAAAGAAGTCGAAAATACTATTGATTCACAGAAATTGTTGGAAATACTGACGAATCTTTCATAACTGCTGAAAACTCTTGCAATTTTTCGATATATTTTCATCACATTAGATTTTTAATACCCCCCCCCCCCCTCCCTTCGTGTGTTTTACGCAATTTATTCACTTTCACTGCCAGATTATTTAAATATCGAAAGCAAATTTCTAAAATTTCTGTATCTTGCAAATATTTCAAAATCCTTAATTTCGGAAAATATTCATGTTAGACTCTTTAAGTTTTCATTTAGAAATTTCGCATCCCATTATCCGTGAATTTATTATTCAATATTTCGATAGCACCTACAAATTTCGACCTATCATCCAGGATCTTTGAATTTGTAGACTTTGAAAGAATGGAATTCCCAATTTTCTCAATCTTATAATTGATTTCATGTTTTCAAGCTGTGCAGTTTTTCATTTTACTTCTTTTTTGATAAATCCTGAAAACCTCCCGTGCTTATTCCTTTGTTTTCTCGTGATCCTCGTTGATGCTGAAAGATCAATACTTCGAAGAGTGCAATTTTTTCGTAGCGCACGTCGTATTTATTGTAATATTATTTTACGACTCTAATACGATGGCTATGAAAAGATTAATCGGACACATTATATTACGCGTACTTTAGTCGTAAAGTTTAACGACATCGCGTCAGTTACGATTTTGCTTTTTCAATGTTGGGGGATGAATATTCTACTCCAAAAGATGAAGTTGGATCGCAGTTCCGATGTTATAAGTCGACTGTGATTTTATGGATCTGATATGCATTTGGGAAAATTTTCGTATTTATTTTTGGAATCGCAGGAATGTTGAAGAATTCTTCGAACTTTCTGCTAACTGATGAAATTTTAATCATGAAAATGACGAATCGTCATTTTACTAATTTTGGAGTCGATGAAATTTTGGGAAAAGTTCTCGTGAATTTTTTCCCGAGTTGCATAAATTATATTCGTGGGAAATGCTGCAGTCGATAAATTTACTATATTATATCATTTTTGTGAATCGAAGAAAAATTAACTATCATCTGGAAAATATTTCAAGCTATAATAGAAAATATTTATAACTTAGAAACATTTTTAAAAATTCAACTTGCATATATCTGTACTTAAAAAGATTTGTTTTACGATTCTGAACCGTTTTTTCGTGTTATAGCATCCTATCAATTAAAAAAAACGGCGTTATTCGATCTAGTACTACGTAAAAACTGTTCAAACTTTTTTAACGCATTTTTATTCTTAAGTATAAGTATCTAAGAGTTAAATTTTACAAAAATATTTCCAAGTTATGCATAAAAATTAAAAACTACGAATTTTTTGCTAAAATCCGACATTTTATAGATTCTCGCGCTCAAGTCAAAAAATGACACTCATCTTTAGTCGAAGACCAAACTTGCTATACTAAATGTGAAAATTTGAAAATTTTTTCCTCTGTTCCGGGCATCATTCTCGAATAGAACAACATAAAAAAATCGAAAATCGGTCAAATTAGAAAAAAGTAGTCGTTCTTTACATAAAAACACATTTTTTGCAGAAATCACGATTTTGCCAAATTTTGTCTCTCTTGTAGCACGGGTTAATACTGATAAATTTGGCTTAAATCTTGGCTTCAGTACATTTTTTACATTTGTTAATAAGGGGGTGAAAGAGAGCGGTGCGCAAATTAATATCTTAGACAAAAAAAATCAACATTTATTAGGACCATAATTTTTATATTCTATCACTATCCAAATTATTGTGCTGCTATCAATAATCTAAAAAATTGTCCCACCCACACCCAATTTTCACTTCTTTCACGAGCTTTTAGGCTGATCCCGAAACCAGGCCATACACCTCAAAATTCACTCCGAAATATGAGCGGTTATCGAGCGTTCGAACATGTTCGAAACTTGCTCGAGCCATGACCCAGATTCCCCGCAAACTTGAGTTTCTTACAACGATAAGAAACCAGCAGGGAGATTTCCATCTCTTCTACGTAAAATGCCACTTTCCAAACTCCGATAGCAAACTACACACCGAACTTTGCGCTAATTAATTTTTCTGTTCGCGCGGTTCTTATTCAGTCGAATCCCACGGTGCCGGCAAAAAAAGCTCTACTCCAGTTGATGAAAATATCTCTTTCGAATACAGCGGAGAAAAGAGTTTCTCGCAACATCAACATAATTACGCGAATTTTCGTTCTAACTAAGCAAGTATGAAGGCAAACAAAAGCGCCGGTGTTTCTTTCTCGGATTGAAAAAAACAGTTCGCGAGGTAGAAGTAAAGAAACGTGAAGAGAATGCGAGGGATGAAAGAAACACGCGGTCAGTTTTGGTCAACTTGTATTTTCAGACCACTGGAAGTATGGCTGTAATTTCAGGATTTTCTTAATTCTGAAAAAATGTGAAATTTTAAATTTTTGGAGACGAGATATTGGAAATGTAGAAATTCCAGAGGTTTCGAATTTTTGAAGCTTGGAAAATTCGTGAGTATTTTCGAGTTTTAGAGAACTTCGAGAAATTTTGGAGTTCTAAGCTTGTGAAGTTTTGAAATTTACAAAGTTTCGGACATTTCAGAAATGCAAAGAATGTTCAAGTTTTTTTTTTTTTTTGTGAAGAGTAAGAAAATTTTTAAGTTTTGGGGGATACTGTAATTTTGGAGTTTTTGAAGTTTTGACAAGATGTATTGAAGTTTCGAAATATTCAGTTTTTGAAAAATTTCCGAAGAATTTCGAAATACGAAATTTGTTAGCGTTATTGGAATTTGTTTATATGGAAAATATGCAATGTGAAGTCCCAAAAACTTTGAAGTTTAAGAGCATCTTGAAGCATTTTTATATTTCAGGAATTTAGCAAGTTTTTCCAAAATGTGGAAAATTTTAAAGAGATGTATCAGGAATTCTAAAATTTATAAGTTTCGGAGGAAAATGGAATTTCGAAGTTTTGGAAGTTTCG
>JAPYZK010004886.1:0-15306 GCA_030522785.1 Platygaster equestris
ACTCGTAAAATTTCCGACACTTCCAAAACTGCAAAACTTCATAATTCTCTGAAAATTCAAAATTCCAAAGCTTTATAAGTTCCAAAACTTTATCACTATAAAATTTCAAAGTTCTACAATTTCAAAAACTGCGAAACATCTAGACTTCGAAACTTTAAAGCACGTACATAGTTCAAAAATTGTAAAATTTCCAGACCTTATCCAAAAACCTTGAGTTTTGACCTTCAAAAATGTCAAAATACAATAATTTTCAATCTTGAAAATTCCAAAACTTCTATACTCCAATATTTTCAGGACTCCTAATATTCACGAAACGTTGAAATTCTAATGTATTATTCATAGCAACATTTAATTGATGAATCCCGCCTAAAATCTTTGCCTCAGAACCCACAAAACCTAGGGACGGCC
The DNA here is from genome assembly GCA_030522785.1 of Platygaster equestris. NCBI lineage: Eukaryota > Metazoa > Arthropoda > Insecta > Hymenoptera > Platygastridae > Platygaster > Platygaster equestris. Next base: position 409 of record JAPYZK010004886.1, read on the forward strand.
CTGTCCATGACTCCCATTATGGGAGTCAATGGGAGTCACGGGAATCACGACTGCCAATTTAATTCCCAAGTTGACTCCCAGCGTGAATCACCCCTCGGGGTAAGGTATCAAGAAAGTGTCAAAATGTTTGAGACACTTGATAACATTTTTGTCATCATCCGGAAATTCTTTTTTCAACTATCTCAGATTTTCGAAATTATTCCGAAAAACTGTTGCAATGAATGCAGAATCACCAATCAGAAGTTTCATAAATCATCCAAAATTTAACAGAATTTTCAGAAATTTCCTGAATTCTCGACAATTCTCGCACACACTGAAAAATTAAAGGCAAAAATCATCCTAATTTGTAACGGTTACAAAAATTTTTCGAAAATGATAAAAATACTTTTATTTATCGGAAAAATGCTTCAACCGTCTGGCACACTCGCCCAGGAAAGGATACAAAAAATACGCGAGCACAAAACGGGTTTCCAGGGCCAATCAGATAATCCGCGACGATTTTTGAGCTCGTTGCGAACACGCGTTCCTGGTTGTAGTAGCCGGGAGTTACTTCATTTTAGTGTAAGTACGAACGAGTTACATGCAAATATGTACTCGTGTAACGTATGATTAAGTCTTGCTGCGAGTCAACAGTAGAGTTACAGCCTCGATTGTAGTCGAATAGATTATAGGTGCAGCAGCCGCGCATCGAGTGACCAGGTGCAGCTTCACCTGGCCATTTTATTCTTCGCTGCTTTTTCTCTATCGCCGCTGTCGGGCCCGATTTATCCGATGCTCATTGCCTGTATTTTGCATTCGCCTCTTTGTGGCTCAGCGTCACTTCGAAGGTTGAATTTCAGGTTGCTTCGTATCACCGAAAGAGTTTCAAAGGAATATTCGAAAAGGAAGTTTCAATGCCAGAAATACGGTTTATGAAAAACTCGATGGAATATCTTGGAGGGTCTATGTACAGTTTTTTTAGGAAAGATCTATTTCGGGTTATCAGTTCATCGAAGGGGAAGGAAATATTTTCGGAAATCTTCCTGTGTATGTTCATTTGTGGAGTCAATCAGAAGTAGGCTCCTAGTGAAATTTTGTAATACATAGCATTCTGTAGTTTTTCTGGACTAAGACAGTTTGGATAATTTTGGAAACGTGTAAAAGGAGAATCCTTAAAAATAAATTAAAGTATCAGCAATTTTAAAGAACGAAATATTTTCGTAAGTCAGAGAGAATTTTTGTAGAAAATGTATGTTTTAACTACATACGAAGGAACTAATATTTTTACTAGGGATTATCTTTTGAACCATCATTGGGATGAAGGAAGAAGTGTTGGAATAACCATGGCTGACTTTCCTGGTACATCATTGATCAGGGAAACAATCCATAACAACCATCCACATTCTGTGGAACCAAATATAATTCAGTACGCAACGGTCGGTGACTAAAAGTATCCTTACTTTGTGACGTGACATGCGATTCTTGATTTGATGAATAAAAAGTTTGTAACATAAAATTGTGTCATCATTTATAGGAAGTTTATTAACAGAAATCTGCAGTGTTTCAAGTATTCAAAAACAAAATAATAAAAAAAAAAACGATAAAAAGAAACAGGGAGGGGGGAGGGCCCAAGTACCTGGTACTTATTCGAAATCGCAAATAATCTCTGAAAATTTTAGATGATTCACAGTTGTCTGCAACTTCGAAAAATCGACGAAATTCTTCAAAATTTCCAAAAATTTTCATTTTCAATTAAATAAACCCTTAAATCTTCCTAGCAAAGTTCGGAAAATCTTGAAAGACAAATTTGTTAGAGTTACTCATTCTGATACTTCTGAATAACATCTAAAACTTGTAGGAAAGAGTTTAACCATCCTAGATATTAATGACATGTTCTTCATAGAACTTCAGAGGTAATTCAAGATAGAAACTTAATCAAGAAATCTAGTGAATTAATTCTCGAGGCGTTTAGAAAGAAGACGATTTTGAAGCCTGCAAAGTCTTGTAATCGCCAGATGAAGGTAGCGTCGATGCGGGCATCGAAAACTGATCGGAAAACCGATGACGGCTGGATGTTGTTGACTGGCGACCTGCCAGGGCGATACTGCGCCGAGTTGAATGGCAAACAAAGAACTTGCAGCTTTCCTGCACTAGCTCGGAACGTCAAACAGAATGTAGCTCATACGATTCCTATCCGACTAACAAATCAGGAAAGCTTCAAAGAAACATTCGCAGTTATCCACTTCTACAGTACATCTCATTTTTTCGAAATAAAGATTATTCGCACAATTCATTCTTATGAAAAAGTGAAGAGACAAATCCCCATTTTTAAGAAAAATTCAAAAAACAATTCTCATTTTGGAAATTTGCGAATTCCCCAATGTCCGAGATTTACGAAAATGTACGGAAATGCTTCGAAAAAGTCATCAAGAAACACCAGATTTAGAAAAATTATCGTATCTTTTCAATAAACTTTGGAAATGTTTTAAAACCATATTTATAATCATGTTTCGATGATTAAGATGATCAAAATATTCATTGTATCATTAAACCTGTGAGTAATTGATTCTTTTTCTAGAAAAGTGATGAAACTTTTTATTGAAATAAATGAAAAAAGCAATATCGAATCTACAACGAGAAACTATCTATTGTGGAAGTGATGGTGCAAGATGATTTGTGGGCTTTTTCTGGCACCGATTTAATGCGCGGGAGTAGATATCCATGAGGGTCTTTTTCGCGGGGGTGAGTTCGCTTGTTGTAAGTGTAAAAAACAACAGAGTGAACGCCAAAGGTCGCGGGTGATTTGGCCAAAAGGCCGCTGGACGTGTGCCAGGTCGTAGCTTGTTCTCCTCATCTAGTTCTAGTGGCTCTGTGACTTTTTTTGCGGTGGTAAGGGCGGAGCGTTGCAACCCCAGTAAAAGTGAAATTACAAAGAATACCGTATTCGCGATTTTTCGTGATCCTACATGTTCAATCAGATGTAACAATAAAAAAAATTCGTCTATGAAAAAAATCCTTCAAACCTAAACAATTAATTTCCTGTTGCGAAAAGAGGGTGCACAAACTTCCAGTACCCCCCCCCCCCCCAAAAAAAAACAAGTAACTGAAAAAACATCAACCTCCAACTTGGTCAAGTTAATGAAAACAAGGGTGAAGTGTGGTAAAAAAATGCAACAAACCCCAGAAAGCGAGGGACTTTCAAGTCCACTAGAAAAGGGGAAACATCGCAACAATAACAGGAAGGTAGAAAATGTCACGAACTCACCTCACCCTCTTTCGGGAGGTATTTCAAAGCGTGGTCAGTGTAGCGGAGGGACGCTGCAGAGGAAAAATAGAGGCAACGAACTACGACGGGAGATGACGGCATCGGCCTTATCGCGAGAACGTATACACGTAAATAGCGCAAGCTGAACGACAGTGCGCCACCGATTCTCAGTTGCTCGTTTCTCCAACTCGAGTAATCAAGTTTCGCGTTTAGGCGCAGAGCAAATAGGCGCCAGCGATATTACGACATCGCGCCTATATACGTTGGAGTGAATCTACAGCTATTTCCCATTTTGCAGTACTTGCCGTTATTCCGATGTTTTGATAAAATGGAACTAGTGCAATTTTCGAGCTGTTGAGTACGAGTACTCAGTTTTGTTGTTTGAAACCATACATTTTTTCGAGTGAAGATTAACTCAATTCGAGGGAAAATCCTGCAAATCAAGGTTGTGTGGGAAGTCCACTCAAAATGAGTGAAATTTCACTCTTTGTAGAGTGACGTTTTATTCAAAAAAATTATTTCAATTCAACTACGTGTTTTGGAGCGAAATATCACTCAAAAATGAGTGATATTGCACTCATTTGTAGTTAAATTTTTACTTAAGTTCGATTTGCAGGATTTTCACTCAAATTGAGTAGATTTTCACTTAAATGAATTTAGGGAGATAAGTGGAAACTGTCGGGTTGGTTGATTGGTGCCCTCCAACTTTCAAATTTTTCAATCTGCATTCGGATTTATAAATGTTACTCCTGAATTTTTTAAATTTGATTAAGGAGCAGATAAATAGGGATGGTGTATAGTGGAGTTAATTGAGAAAAAAAGGTTAATTAGCAATTTTGAATACTTAGGAATTTGGAAATATGAAAATTTTTGAGACGGATTCGTGAACCCTGATGGAAAAAGAATGACTACGTACGATCGCTACAGAGTCACCTCACGGTCACTGCGAAAGCGTGAACATTTTTTATTATGTTTTTGACAAATTCTGATAAAATTTTCAGATTCTCCAAAAGACGAATAAATTTTTAATTTCTTGAATATCGCGGAATTTTCAGTTTTTTTTTTATATCTAAATTTTTGAACTTTTCGTGAAACTCGAAGTTCTGAAATTTTTATAAAAAATGTGAATCATTGAATTTTTTGAATAACTGAAAAATTGAAAGTAATTTAAAAAACTCGACATATCTAAATTTCCAAAAAAATCGGAATTTCCCGATTTTTCGTAAAACTTGGAATACCAAAATCTTCAAAAATCTCGAATTTTTAATTTTTTTCTTTCTTTTATTGATTAAAATCTTTAAATCTCCATGAAATTTCGAATTCCAAAATTTCTCAAATGAAATCTAATCTCAATATGTTTTGAAAAAATTTGAATTCTAAAAATTTTCCGAGTAGTCAAAATTTTCGGATGTTTCTAGAAACTAACAATTTTCAAAACTTTCAAATGACTTACAGTTTGTACATCAATCGGAAAACTCGTAATTTTCAGATTCCTCGAAAAACTCGAAATTTCGATATTGTCTGAAAAACTCCGATATTTTACAAATTTTTCGAGAAACTCTAATTTCTCAAAATTTCGGAAGACCCAAACTGTTAAATTTTAGCCAAAAATTCTAGATTCGTACATTTTACAAAAATACTCAATAATTTCGAATGCTACCCAAAACTAAAGATATTCGAAATTTTCAAAAAACTTTAAAATTTTAAAATTTTTCAGAAAACACATGATTACCAAATTTTCGAAAAAACCTACAATTTTTGAGTCATTTGAAAAACACAAAATCCTATAATTTTTCGAGAAGTTCCAAATTATCACATTTTTCAAAAAACTCAAATAATTTGAATGATTCCCAAAATTCACAACTTTCAAATCCTTTAAAAAATTTCGAAACTTAAAATTTCTCAAATAACACAAAATTTCCAAATTTTCGGAAGAACTTGGAATTTTCAAATCATTCGAAACACTCAAAATTCTCAAACTTCACTAAAAACTCAAATTTTCGAAATTTTTGTAAAAACCCACAAATATGATTTAATCGAAATACTCAACATTTTCAAATTCTTTATACTATCAATTTCCGAATTTTCGGAAACACGTCAAATTATAACAAAACCGTGACTTTTTTTCATCAGGGAAGTCAAAAAATTTATATGTTTGTATTCGAAGGTTTCTTCATCTGACAGGAAGAGATTCAGTATTGAAACACTCAAAGTTGAGAATTTTTATTAGAATAATTATAACAAAACAACGACAATTTCAGATCTTTTCACGAAATTCATCAGTTCTTGAAAGGTTTAATATTACTCCGTCGTCAAAATTCCATATCTCACTTCCACCGCTGCAAACGTACTAGAACACCTCAAACCTACCCTAACGCAACCCGACAGTGAACCACGAGAAACCGCCGGGCAGCCTTTTTTCGCGGCCATTATTCGTTAGAGTTTAATCGAATCCGTTCACACTCGTCTTGGCATCTCGTCGGGTCGCTTTCGCGCGGGATATTTGGCCCGCATAATTCGATAGTTTCTCGGCATTTCGCCCCGCGCTGCACGCCCGAGCGAGCGCCTGTAGTACATCTCGAAACTCAATCACGAAAGTCACTTATTCGCTCTCCTGACAATTCCATTACCGGCCCGAAGAACCCGCACAAACCGCATCTGCCCGCTCGCGATCCCCACGAGAAAATTAACGAGCCGCCTTTCCAACAAAGAAGCGTGATTCGCGAAAATGTGCCTCGTAATGCAATAATGAACTCCGCTTATTCATCGCACGACTTGGAATTACTCATTCTCTTCTTCTCTTCATACAGCCGAGTGTATCTCTGCAGATCTCACAAAGACATCGTAACTGTATCGAGGTTTTTTAAGCGCCCGAGGAAAACACCAGATCCCGATGCATCAATTTCGTTCTATCGTGATTGGGGATTTTTTGCGTGGCGAGAACCTCTTTCAACGGGGATTTCTCGGAGTTCTTTTATGGTGGTGAATGATGCATTGGAGTTCGATTGATTTTATCAGGAGCAGAATTTATACACATGTCATTTTCGAGCGAGCGTGCTTTCTAGTTTCGAAAGTGTCCATTATTATTGAATGGATTATTATTTTTTCTGAGGGGGGAGGGGGAAGGGATTTTTCAAAAACTCCAGATTTCTAACAATTTTTAGAATCCTCAGACCCTCCCCCCGGTTCCATGACTTGCAATGACTGATTCTTTCAATTTTCCCTGAATCAAAAACCAATTTGAACGATAAAATGAAACGATGAATCCGGGTGATATTTTTATTTACTCGAGGAAGCCCTGCGGTCCCTGAAGTAGACCGACGATGAAACTGTGTATTGATAAAGAAGTAGAGAGATAGGGGGGAGGCTGGGGGCGACAATGAACATCGCGGGAAGACCGCCGGCTCGATGCATCACCGGGAGATCGATCGATTGTCTATCGAGACGCGTCACTTTGTGAAGCAAGCTGCCGTGTCACTGGACGCTGTGACGCGCCTGAATTCCCGTTGTCCATTGCTCTGCGAGCTCGAATTAACGCTCAAATCAAGCGGCGTATCACGCCGAAACACGCGAATGTTTGAGCAGCGAAGCAGAATCACCGACTGGTGGAATGCAGGCAGTGAAATAAACGAGCATTAATTCACACTTCAAAGTTGATGGAATGAAAAGCACGAGTTGACTGACCATTCTCCACGAGCTTTTCCAATCGGGGATGGAAATTTTCAATGAAAATGAACATAAGAGGCTGTTCGGAAATTATGTTATCTAACGCTGAAAAGTCGTTTGGTACAGCCAACCAAACATTTGGTAGATATTTAACCAACTAAAAAGTTTGGTAGAGAGAACCAAATTTTATTACCAGCGACCAAAAATGCGTTTCAGCTGGATAAAAATTTGGTACAGCTAGTCAAAATTTGATACGCACAAATAAAAATTTGGTTGGCTAAATATCTACCAAATGTTTGGTCGGCTGTAGCAAACCAACTTTTGTGCGAATAAAAATCGATAGTCTTCATAAATTATTCAAATTATCAGCGATTATCAATAATTTATGTAACTTTGGCGTTTTAGAATATTTTCAGATCATACGAAATTTTAAAAAAGCATCACAACTTAAATGTTCTTAAAAATTTTGGAATCGTTCAAAATAATTTACGAAAAATATATCCACGTTCAAAAATATCCTAAGAAACTGACGAGTCTATGAAAATGTCTAAAATTCTGAAAAGGAGCTATTTCACACACTCATAAGTTTAATGGTATCTGAATTTTTCTCGTGCGATTCGAACTTGTTTGATTGCAAAGAACGTCATCAAACATTTTTTCGGAGCGCCGAGAAGAGCTCCTAATTCGTTTCAGTGCTCTCCTGCCTCGGCTCGTTTGTCGAGTGCACTTTTGCCGTTGTTTCGCCAAGTAAAAGTTCCGGCAAAGTGTATCGATCGATCACTTGCCACCCCAAGTCGAATCTTGGCGCGAAGAGCGTCGCGCGAGCCTTCTTCTTCTGTTTCCGCTCGTGTTTCCTTGACACCTACTGCGAGCAGGAAAAGAGGAAAGTGCGCCGGGAGAAAAAGAATGAAAAAATAACGTGGAAATCGAGAAAATGAGGCAGGGAGACCGAGTTCTCAGCATGCCGATGCACCAGATCAATACCCGCGTGGTTTTCCAGGACTTGTAATGACCATAAAGAAGAATAAAATTTTCTCATAGTGACGACTTTGTTTCCATTGTTTAAAAAAATTAAACGATTTTCGGAACAATGTAGTATTTCATTGGGAAATTAACAGAACTCAACTTTTTTCCCTCCGAAAAAGGCCCTTTTCATCAAAATTCCACGTTATTCAGAACTCTGCAAAAACTTACTTCCCTGATTACGTCAATTTCCCAGCAAGTTTCTCTTCGGGGAAAAGACGATCACGCTCGCACTTGAGTAATCGAAAGCTATTTTTCGTCGTCACGACTTCGTCCAACTCGGTGAAATAAAATTTCGTCTTCCTCGAATAAAGAAAACGTCGCGAAATTTAATCGCCAATTTGTAACGACATTTCCCTCTTTTCCAAATGGAAAATTCGTTATAAAATATCGCCCGAATTTTCTTATTCCCAAGATCTGCTCCCAAAGAATTAGCGAAATTAAAATCCTCTCCTCGCAGTTTTTAATCAGCGACTTTTCGAACAATGCGAGAACATGGGGAGATGATTTCTCCGAGGAGAAGTTTTTCCCCTGCAAAGGCGTTATGATTATTCCGCGCGTTTTGCTGCTCGAGTACCGGAGCGGTATTGAAGCACTGATAAATCAATCTTCCCAGTTACAGAGATGAGCAAGGAAACAAAACTTGCTCCACTGGAGTACACGTCTCTTGGGCATGGAAAAGACTTTCCACTCGAGGTTTTCCCTGGAATCGAGCGCGAATATTATTGCTCTGGGAAAAGATGCTAATGTGGGAGGACTTTTTGAAATGAATTCTCATTTTTATTTTCGTGTGTTTTCAATATTCAGCGTCTTTCACAGAAATTCGTAATTCCAGGTCAATTTCAGTTCTGTTAGACACCCTTAGTGCATCATTCACTAAAAAAATGTAGAAATCCACTGAATTTCAGTTTAATAAATCACCCATCGTCTTAGTGGCTGTATTTTCATCAGTAATCGGTGGTTTTTCAGTTCTAGTTTTATAAAACGAGCCCTCCCACCCCCCACCCCCCCGTATCGGATCCTCGTTTGGGATTTTCGAGTGAATTTCACAATGGTCAGTTCTTTTTTTCTCTTCGACCGCGTTTCCGCTCTGTCTTTATCTCGGATTTCATTGTCCGGCACCGGGGGCAGTGCCTGGGTTTCGAATTCACTGGAGATTTCGGGATCGGTCGGTCCTTAATTCTCTGTGAATCACTCGGCAAATTATCGGGGGGCTCTGGCAAGTGCAGCAACGGGGAGCAGTTCTATACGCACGCACACATCCATTATTCACCATCACGTGGACCGTATCGTTTGCCAATTACGATTTTATTTAATGACCGTCTGGTCACATTCTTTTCCTTGACAAAATATATTGCTTGGATAGAGATTGAGTTTCCTATAATTGCGGAATTAGTTTGGAATTTACAACTTGAAATAGTGAAAAGCCAGCGATTTTCATTGTTCGGGTCTGGATTTTCGGAACCAGAATTCATTTTTTTTTTAGAAACATAAATAGAAACGAGCTTGAGTTTTTTATACCCAATTTTTAGATACTATAACTTCGAAAATAGAAACATAAATAGAAACGAGCTTGAGTTTTTTATACCCAATTTTTAGATACTATAACTTCGAAAATTATCAGATTTATAAATTTCGAAGTGTTTCTGAAATTATGTATGTTGAAATTGTAATTCTGTGATATTGTATTGTATTGTAAATCCCAGAATATTGTAATTCTGGGATTTAATTTACAAAATAGACCTTTTTTCGAAAATTTTCGTGGAAAATTCTTGTATTTTCTCATTTTTATTTCTGAGTCACCAAATTTCAAAAACCTGAACACTATTATATTATCAGATTCCTAAATTTTCGAAACGGATAGAATGATTGTGTTTCTGAATCAAAATTTGAAAATTTGAAAATTTACGGTTTTGGACACCCTAATAATTGTAGTTTTCATAAAAACAGGCAAAATTTTTATAAAATCAGTGACTTATTTATAAAAATTCGTTTTTTATGAGGCTGATTTGATAAAAGTTTTATAAAACTCTCGATTTTTATAAAGTGGTTTTATGAAAACTTTATGAAAAAAATTTTTTTAACAAAATCTGTCAAAATTTGCATTCATTCCATCTGTTTTATTTTTATAAAAACAATTGAAAGCCTCCAAATTTTCTTATGAAATCTTTACTTTTATAAAAACTTCGCGATTTTTATGAAAAGTTTCATATTTTTATAAAAAAACTTCCCTGATATATATGGAATTTCTCTTGTAGTAATATTTGATACGTTTTTATTACACAAGGGAATAAAAAATCATGTTCATAACGTTTTTCATCAATTACAGAACGTAAAAACATATGATCTTATAGGATTTGAAAATTCTTTAACTCGAATTGAAAATAAGCATCCAAATTGACATAGATTTGATGAACAAGAAAGTTGACTATCGGAGATCTGATGCAAAGGTCGCAAGTTCAAAAAATTCAAAAAAAAGTTTGGTCGCAAGTTAAAATTAAAAAAAAATCTCGCTGCCTCCAAAAAATTTTTGAATTTCTTTCCAAACCAAATTTGAGCTAGAGCCTCATAAACTGATGAAAAATGGCATGTACATTAGCAAAAGGATACAAACAAGGTTAGCAAAATTTTTGCATATTTTTTAAAATATTGAAAAAAATTTTTATACAAAAAATTTTTTTAATAAAACTTTCATACAACCACCTTATAAAAACTGCTAATTTTATAGAACTTTCATAATACCGACCTTTAAAAAATTTTTATAAAAACTAGAATCACTAGGGCACTCCCGAACTTGTCAACTTACGAATTTCGAATCCTCTATAAAAACCTCGAAATTTTTATCGTGCTGAACTTTTTCCGAATTTCAGATTCACTGAATTTTGCGTGCATTTCCAGAATATGATACTCTGAAAATGACGTGAATTTGATAGAAGATTTCGAACAGTGTACCCTGTGTATTTTCTCGCTACGAGATCGGTGCTTCTACAAGACGGAAAGCTAGCGTAGGGGTGTGTCTCTGATGACTCACCCTGGAAATGCACCCTCTGCCTATAGATCAACTTCGGATGCTACACAAGCCGCCGCGTGTTTCTCAGCCACAAGCAAGTATCCGCGACGCCCCGGGCATTTCTAATCAAAAGCTTCATTTGATCGAGGCGGGCGAGATGAATTCATACAAATTTGATTACTAGACTCGAGCGAGAAGCGCCTCTTTATTATTCGGGGTTATTGATTCGTGTTTCATTGTTTCGTAATCGACGAGTTAAGGGATGTCCATGAATTTCCTCAGATTTAAACAAAATAAAAAACGTTGGGACTCATTCCATAAATCATTTTCGATGACCAGATGATTTTGAACCATTTTTGAAATTTCTAAAAAATTCTGGCAAATCCTAACGATTTTTTGTAAATTTCCAGCAATTTCGTGATTTCATGAAAATTTTTCAGGATTATTAAGTATCGATTTGAATGTCTTAAATTTTTTTGTAAAAAGACAAAAATCTGTCAAAGTTCCAAAAAAACGCAAGAAAATGTATGTATCGTACGAACAAGAATAAAATCAAAGTAAAAGTAAGTTCAACATGGATGTTCCTAAGTTCAGCTTCTACCAAAAACCGCCATCTTTTTTCGAGGGAAGTGCGACGCTGCACGCGAGGAACAAATCCCAATTTCGCAGGACAGTAAATCCTATTTTCCGGGTCGTCAAATAAAAACGTTCATTGACAAACAGCGATTCGCGCGTAATTGCCGCACAAAGTCATCTCATTTTCGCTCGGAATATCGAGTCGATAGTGCGGTCGGTGCAATTTCCGCGAAGCTTTTCCACTTGGTGTTTACATTTTGCCCGGCAAACAAGTCGAGGCCGCCAACTCCTTTTTGACTGCCAGCAGCATATCGGAAAAACGAAGTGCGCTTATGCCAAGTAATTTGTTCCGTTGGTTCTTCCAGTTTACCGGTCAAGAGGAGAAAAGGCATTTTTTTCGAAAATCGCTTGGAAGATGGTCGAGTTCGTGTTTTTTTTTCTGATGCTTCTTATCAGTTTCTGCAGTTTATTCTGGACATGATCATTCTTCCAGTCATCAGACTTTCATTCACTGAATGTTTTTCCATACTGTAAATGATCGTAAATGTCAGTATCGATTTTTTTTAATTTCACTGCCTTTTTACGGATTTTAAATCAATGTCCAATATCCATTCCCATAGCACTTGTAAATTCAAAAAATGTTCTCTACAAGTGGACGAGCAATCAAGGAAAAATCTCGTTCTTTATAAACGCCGATGAAAAAATTCCTATTAATCGCAATCGAAATGAAAGCCCGCGGAAATAGCCTGAATTCATGGCTCAAGATCGATAAAGCGAGTGAAAAGCTCCCGATGTATACGCGTCCCAGCTTCGACCATTCACCGATGCGATGCTCCCTTCGACCGAGAACGAGCATATATAGAAATTCATCCTCTCGAACGAAAAATGTCCCAACATATCTCGAGGCACAGTAATCACAACGAGAAAAAATGGCGAAAAAGCGTCCTTTTTCCATTGGCGAAAAAGAACGCGTTGATTAAGCGCAAATAAACAATCGATTGGAGGGCATTATCACGGCTGAAGCACAACGCGGCGTTGATGCGAAAATTGCCCCGCATTCACGTACCATGTATATTTATTTCCAGCGGGTGCAATATTGTCGCCACCGACGTGGGACATGGGACTTTGCATTAACGCGCGTGCGAATGCGTGCATTGTGTTTACCTTCTAGCTAATCCGATTAAGCACGGGCCGATTGAGATAAAACAAAATAGTCATGATGGGAGTTGGTGGCGGATCTGAGAAGAATTTTTTGTTTTTTGCAGTTACGTTCGGAGAACCTGGATGTGAGACGAATTTTGAATGAATTTGGGGGATTTGGGGACTTTGAACGATGTTGATCCGAGAAAATGCACGGATTTTGGTTTAAGCTATAAGATTTTTTAAATATTGTTGCTTATGGATGAAAATGTTTTCCGAGTGCCGAAGATTCCTTAAAATTTTGGAGAAGACGGCAGTTTCAGCATTTTGAAAAAGTTTTTTCCAGATTTCAACTGATTTTCGAAAGTTTACATGTTTAGGTATAATTTATTCGTAGTTCAAAAATATAATATTTAGGAAAATCTTTCAAGATTCATGCAAATTTTGAGGTGAATAATGATTAATCAATAGACAAAATTATGATTATTTTTGCGAATTACGAGAAATTAGGTAGATATTTTTTTCGAAACCTTTGCAACTGGATCGACAAAAACTCGCGAAAACGTGCAGAAATTTTACATGAGTTTCAAAAATCGCAGGCAATTTAAAAAAAAATACTTTTACATCTTATCGAATTTACGAAAGTCATTTAGAACGCCTGTTAGTGAGAGGGAAAATAGGCGAAAATTCTCCAAAAAATTCTAAATCTATAAAAAATATAACATAGTGCGAACATTTATCCTAATTTCCAAAATCCACTCCAAACTCATAATAATGATGAGGATTGCCGGCATTTTCAATAATTTCGATTTTTTCAGACAAAAATACAAAAAACATGTCTTATTCAATCGCTAATATTATTAATATTTCACATATCTTCGAACTAAGATCAGGTTTACGATCGAACCGGAAAATTTCAGCTTCAGTAAATAATTAATGAATGGGAAAGTGTTGTTTGACGCAACGTCTGGTCTTTCAATTTTGAACAGCATTTTGACTGGCGCTTCAATTACAGAAGGTATCCGGTAGAAACCCCCATCAGAGAATCGATAGAATAATGAGTGATTGACGTGATTTTGAATGATTTGTGTAATTAGCAGTTCAATACCAACGTTAATGTAGACGTCGATGTTCATCAGACTTTAAACTGTCTTTTTCATCTGATAATGTCCTTTATCCTCAATTTGTATTGTACGTAAAAAAAATTCCTATCACATTCCAAAGTCTAAAAATCCAAGGATTTTATCCTCAAGGAAATTTGATTCCCTAAAAATGCCTAAAAGTAAAGTTTTATGTAAGAATATGATTATTTTCTGAATTCTCCGAATTTTTGGACTTTTCGAAATTTCTGAAACTTCCGAAATTGTTGGAATTCTCAAAATTGTCCAAATTCTAGACTTTTAAAATTCTTAAAATACTCCAAACTCTGAAAATTTGCGAAAGTAATGAAAATCTTGAAATGTTCGAAATCTTCAAGATTATCAAGTTTATCGAAGTTTCAGAAATTCGTGAAATTTTAGAAATTTTAATAATTAGGAAGTATTGTAAAATTTCAGAATTCTCAAAACTTTCTTGAATCTCTGAAATTTCCAGAATTTCCGAAATTCTGAAAATTGTGAAAATTCCAAAAAGTTGAAAAGTTTTCAAAATCCTCTACACTTAAGAATTCATGGAAATAGTTGAGAATCTTGAAATATGTTGAAAATGTTTAAACTAAACAAAAGTTTCTCGACATTATAGCAATTCGTAATAATTTCAAAATTTCAAGAACTTTGAAAACTGCCTTTATTCTCAAGATTTGAGAAACTTTTGTAAGTCTCTGAAATTTCTTGAATTTTCGAAATTCTAAAAATTCTCAAAATACTCTAAACTTTGAATATTTGCGAAATTAATGAAAATCTTTGAATGTTCGAAATCTTCAAGATTATCAAATTTCTCAAAGTTTCAGAAATTCGTAAAATTTTCGAAATTTCAATAATTATGAAGCATTGTAGAATTTCAGAATTTCGAATACTTTTCCAAATCTCTGTTATTTCCAAAACTACTTAAATTCTGAAAATTGTGAAAAATCCGAAAATTAAAAAATTTTTCAAAATCCTCCGAACTTTATAATTCATGAAAATAGTTGAAAATCTTGACATATGTTAAAATTGTTCCACCTAAACAAAAGTTTCTCGACATTTTAGAAATTAATGAAATTTTCAGAATTTCAAGAATTACAAAAACTGCCTTTATTCTG
>JAPYZK010004887.1:0-16799 GCA_030522785.1 Platygaster equestris
TGTTTTCAAGGATTATGAAATTCTCAAGTTTTCAAAGTTGGTGAAATTTTAGAAATTTTGATCATTGTATTAGATTTTTTCAATTTCAGAAGTTTTCATTACATTTATTGAAGTTTTCAAATTTTTATTCAAACAAATAATTTCGAAAATTGTTAACCTCGTTGAAATTTCATAAAATCGAAAATAATCAACATAAAGTCCCGAGAATTTCAAAATTATAAAAATTCAAAGTTTAGACCAAAAAATTTCAAATTTGGACACAAAATTATAATTCCAACAAATTTACAGTTTCGTACTCTTGACTTTTTCCGTAATGGAAGCTCAAAATATAGCATAACCGAAATCTAGATAATTCATTCATTTCCAATGTACTGAATAATATAAAATAGCAATATAATTTTTTCACAGCAACAGCTCATTTTTATAATAAAATATTCGAAACAGGGTGCCCTTCTTCGCTACGCCCTTGGAAAAAAATCCGCCGTGAGAGCGCCAATAGACTGGCAATAGTCTGAAAAGTGAAGTATGAAAGAAAGTCACGAAATTCGTATCGAACTTTGCAATTCGAAACCATTTTTATGCAAATGAAACACGTTCAGCGGGGACGGAGAAAAAATCCACATTTCCCGTAAAATAAATTACGATTTCCCGAGATTTACTCGAACAAAAATTTTTTCGCGATGGTGAGAGTGATCGGGACTGCAAAATGTATGAATGAATGCGAAATCCAGAGGCACGGGTTAGCCGGGAAAATAAATTACATCTACATTGGAAAAACGCAACCTGTTCAATTATTTCGATTGAATAATTGTGCCTGCGACCGGAAAAGCGTTTTCTTTTCACGACGTGAGTAATTGGATAATTGCGATGGACAAATTTGTTTCAGGCAAATGAGTTTGTGGAAAGAGAGAAATATACTGGTTTGTGCGGAGTTTTGGTTTGTTTGTTTTGACGATAGTCATTAAACAATTTCAATGTCAACATCGAAAAATGATTAACATATTTGACTGTAAAAATACTAAACAAAGTTTGGAAATTTGAATGTAAGTCAATTCAAATGGACTTAAAATTTGAATCTAATTCAAATTCAATTGACTCGAATTTATCAATTTAAATTTGATATTGCATCAAGTTAATTCATTTCGATGTGAATAACTCGATCAAATTAATTTAATCAAATCACATTTGAATCCAATCTGCCAAATTTTGCAAAATTCTCGTGAATTTTCGAAACTTACAAAACTTCAGTAGTTTATAGTTCTTCGTAACTTCAGAATTGAAAAACTAACTCCCAAAATTTCGAAATCTTCAAAACATCGAAAATTCAAAAATCGAACAACGTTTATATCTGAAAAATTCGGAATTTCGAAAATTCTAATATTTACGAAATTGCAGAACTTCATAACACTTCAAAATTTCAGAACATCACAAATTCTTGAAATGTCCAAAATTCTCAAAGCCTGAAAATTTCCAAAACTCCAAAAGTTGCGAAAATTCTCAATTTTCGATGATTTCATTGATTCAAAAATTTCTAAACTTCATAATTTATCATAAGCGCATAAAAATCACATAACAATTTCCCCCGTCATCCAGAACGCAACGAACCATCAATCAAGGAAAAAAAATTCCCATCATTTTCGTCGACTATATTTTCAATGCCGCCATATTCCAGAACAAGCCGAAAAAGGGAGAAACAAGGCTCGCGCTTCCTGGATGTGGGATAATATATCAAAAAAGTTGCTCACCTAAGCAGCGGCGGCGTGTTCCGTCGGTCGTGAAAAAAAGGCCCGGGCGGCGATCAAAGTTCGCTGCGGCAACTCTGGTCCGAAGCGTACTTCGCGTACGTAGGGGGTGAAATAAGTCAGGACCCCCCGCGGCCTGCTGACTCGTTCCGGCTTCTCGCGCACTTTCCACTCGCGACGACGTCACACAACACGGCACTGCTCACTGCTGATACAGAAAAAAAATACAACATTAATAGTATATTTCTCAACGAGTGCAGAAGAAGCTTTTTTCACGAATGTGAAGTTTGCAAGACGAGCCGAAGGCGAGTTTTGCAATCACAGATTACAAAACAAATGGGAGAAAATACGATTTCTGACGTTTTGAACCATGGAGAAAATCGCATTTTCTCCACGGCGTTGGGAAAACATATTTTTTATCACTCCACATAGAGTTAAAAAATTATACTGCCACTCAAACGCACAGTGAAACTCGACTCCAAAAGAGACTATCAAGTCAAATTTCACTTAAAATATAGAGTTTGAACTCAGTCCGGAAAAAGAGTGAAATTCAATTGCAAGAACGACAAAATTAAAGTTTTTGATTGTGACTGTTCGTTCTTAAAAAGTTGGTGAAGGAAATTTCACCGAGGGAAAATTTTCATAGATTTGCTGATAACGCGAGATTATTTTTGAGAGTTTTCCTGGAAAACAAACCCAATTTTAATCATTTTTTCAACTGGATAAAAAATAATTATAGATCAATATTATTTATAATAATATTCAGATTTTATTACATTTATTGGAATCGGTTTCATTCGTAAAGATTCAAAATAAATTTGATTCAGTGCGGCAAGATAGTGGAATTCAACTCCGAGAACGACAAAATTAAAGTTTTTGATTGTGACTGTTCGTTCAGATTATTTTTGAGTTTTCCTGGGAAAAAAAACCCAATTTTGATCATTTTTTCAACTGGATAAAAAATAATTATTGATCAATATTATTTATAATATTCAGATTTTATTACATTTATTGGAATCGGTTTCATTCGTAAAGATTCAAAATAAATTTGATTAAGTGCGGAAAGATAGTGGAATTCAACTCCGAGAACGACAAAATTAAAGTTTTTGATTGTGACTGTTCGTTCCTAAAAATTTGTTGAAGGAAATTTCACCCAGGAAAAGACAACAAACCCAATTTTCATGATTTTGTTAATTGGATGAAAAATAATTGATCAATATTATTTATAATAATATTCAGATTTTATTACAGTTATTGGAATCATTTTCATTCGTAATAATTTAAAATATTCAGGGTGTCAATCAATGATTATTATGTACATTTTATTAGATTTATTGTAATCATTTTAATTCGTAATAATTTGAAATATACACGGTGTGAAATATAAAAAATATACAAAAATACACGAAAATATACACGGTGAAATATACAATTCGCAAAATTGACGTGAATAAAATGTTTAACATTTTAGAAATTTTCATCAGTCGACCGAATCATGTGAAGTTTTTTAAATTTTTCGAAATTTTGTAAATTTATAAATGTAGGCAACTTTTCATGGAATTTTGGTGATACCCACAAATTTGCATAATCGAATAATTCAGAATTTTTTCAACAATTCGAAAAATGTATTATTTTCTGGACAAGACAATTTTTGCAGAGTTTAAAGATACACATTTAAATCTCACATATTTCTTTCAAATTTCCGTAGTTCTGAAATTCCCCTAACTCTGAATAATATCAATGTTAAAAATCTTTAAAACTACGCAAATAATAAGTTTTTCATAAATGAAGGTGGGAGGTGGGGGGGGGGGGGGGGGTACGGTCAAAATTGAATTAAAAAACTAAATGACGTAAATTAATCATGAAAATACGAAACTAAATTCCAAAATGAAAAAATTTCATTTCCAAAGGTCAAAATTCAAAAATTTTCCATGTTTAGGATCAAAAATCGTATATTTCTAAATTATACTAGAACATTAAAATTCGGGAATTGCATTCTACAAATATATCAAAAATACTAACTTCTGAATTTTTTGAGAAAAAAAGGTCAACTTCCAGAATATCGGAAGAATAATACAAAAAAAAAACCGTAACGTATTGAATATCCATGTAATCGTCAGATTGAATAATTTACAACAAATTTGAAATCGTCTAATTTTTCCATGTCAGATGTGTATATATGGTTAAAAATGAAAAAATTGTATTTAAAAATTCTAAAATAACAAATTTGAATTTCACAATACCGAAATGCAGAAAATTGTGAATTTTATATAAATTTGAACTTGGTAAATTTCCAAATTCGAAAATATCAAAATGTCAAAATTCACAAAATTGAGAAAATCTAACATTTTCTACAAAATGTTCTTTAAAATAAATTCTAAAATTCTAAATTCATTGCTAAAATTACACAATTCAATGTTAGAATTCAAAAATCGAGTTTTAACAAACAAAGTATACTTTTGAATTTTCAACTCTGGAAAGTAAATTTTATGCTCAAAATTTGGAATTTTTCAAAATTGAAGACATCAAAATGTAAAAATACAAGAAACATTAAATCCCGATTTTGCCAGTCCAAAAACTCCAAACTTCAACAATTTTAAGAATCCCGAATGTAACCCAAAGATATTGGAAATATATCCAAAAATTAATTTTGATTATGAAATTATATTGAAAAATCCTCAACTGTTGTGTTTTTACATTTAAAATCCCAAAAATCAAACTTGACTCACCAAAAACACGATAAAGCTCATTTTTCCACGATATCTCATATCAAAATCACTCTCATCAAAAGTATAATTTTTACCCTTTAACCATAAAAAAACTCCTTGACAGTTTCCTAAACTGTCAATTTTCTCTCATCACTAAACCCCAGTTTTTTCAATAATTTTATTCTCGAAAAAATGTCAGTTTTTACACTAAAGTAACCGATTTTTCCATTTTACGTAAAAATAACGGTTGTTTCCCACAGTAATAAATTACTTTCTCTACCAGCAGAAAACACAAGAAATTCTCGAAAATTTCCGAAACTCCAAGCAACATCAAAATTTCTTAACCGTCAAATTTGTCACATTGTCAAATATTCCGTAAATTTAAATTAACGATCGTATCCAACTTTTTGTTGCGCTCACATATTAGAACATTACCCGACAAATCAAGATTTCATCAAACATGATCGACAACATAATTACGCTGCAACAGTATAAAAACAACACTATTTTGACCCCGCGATCATTACACCCGCAATAAAACAACATAGAACACCAACCAGGGTGTGGGTGGGGGCGCCGGGGTGGGTGGGGGGAGAGGGGTAACGTCGAAAGAAAGCGAAGACATAGAATACTATCTCGGCGGCCTCGCCACCCCGCACACACCCACACTCCCAGCATCAATCCTCACATACACGTACCACGGTACACACACCCCGTTCGAAACGCGTGCGCGCGCACCCACACGCGCTTTCACCTCACGGACGGCCAGCGACAAGGAGAATCCTGACAAACGATCTTGAAAAACGGGCTATTTTCCCGGTGGACGACGCGGAAAACGCGGTCTCAGGGAAGGCGAGCGTCCTGCACTGTTCCATGAAAAGCTGCGCGACCGGCGGCGGCGCGCATTCCCGGCGCTAAAATGGCGATCGTGACAGCTCCTCTCCTCTCTCTGTTTTCGTGTCCCGGCTTCGAAGCGAGCGGAAATTCGCCGTTTTTCCGGCTCTCGCGGGATCGGGGCACGCGGGCGGAGTATTTTCCGGGATCGCGGGTGCACGCACGTATCGACACAGGTTTTTTGACGTTTTTCGCGAACCGACGCGAGGAGCGGCGCGGAACACCAAGAGCGGTGTTGCTGCCCGGACAGACGGGGCAAGACTGGAGCTGGAGCGAGAGAGCGCTTCGGTCGTGGCCCGGGTCAGGGGTGGTGGCGGTGGTGGGAGGCGACGGGGGGGAATCGCAGGGGCGGGTTGTCGGGGGTGCGCTTGGGAGTTTGAGATTCGGGTCGGATTTCCGCGGGTGATAAGAAATATCGTGACTGTCAGTAATAATATGATTTTTTTGCATATTGGGTGTTGAATTGATTGACAAATCGAATGAGATTCAGACAATGATAATTGCAAAGTTTCAATGAATGTTGCCAGAAAAAGTGATAAAACTGGAAGTGTCATTATAACGACACTTCTATTAAATCATGTTTTTATTATTGTAATTTATGATTGTGAAATCGACCTTGCAAGAAAAAAATCTTATGGAGGAATTCAAAAATCTAATATTTTCGAAATTCTTGAAAATCGGAGACAGTAGATTTGTTTTTAAAATTTCTCCTTTTTCCATCACGTAATGAAAGTTTCTGTACCTTTGCGAAACTAAAAACCGACATTGAGACGGTAAAAGCCCCAAAAAGTAAAACGCAAACGACCTATGAAAACGCGCATTCGCGCGTCCAAGCGATTGCAAAAACAAAGAGCACTCGCGCGATTTGAATAACTGGTATTACAATGGAAAAGCGCATTTTTTTATGAAAAAAACGGGGGATTATTCGGGGCGCTGCTTAATCCTTCCTTAAACGAGGCAATAAAAATAGCGCGAAGCGCTGAAAAGCGATTTGAATGCAAAGCTCAAAGTACTGCAATAGTACCGCGCACCTGGAAACAAGTGCTCCCAAAACTTGTTCCAGGCCGGAAATGGCTTGCTTGAGAGTGATGGACCATTCTGGCTGTTCTGCCAACAGCGTTCGCGAAGTGGGTCAACGTCCCTGAAAAATCGAACGGATTCCTCGCATATTTCCAGGCAGATTTTTTCTCAAGATGTAAATGCTCGGGAACGAATTTTCCCCTTTCGAGGATTTGTAATAAAAGTCCGATTTGGAGTCTTTTTGGCAAGGTGAGAACCCTTACCTCCACTTTCATGGGATTTCGGTTCAAAAATAGAAAAAAAACTTTGTGAATTAGACATTTGACATTTTTTTCTTGTTTTTCGACTTTTTTATCATTGCGCGAGTATTTTTTGGATGAAACAATGTTAAATCAACGAGATTCTTCGGAAAATCAGCCGGAAAGTTTCGGTAATGAAAATCGTCACATCTGTGATGGTTTTGTGACGGTTTTTTTCCACGCCTTTTTTTATCGTTCTTCGACTTTTTTTATCATAGAGGGGGTATTTTTTGGGTGAAACAATGTTAAATCAACAAGATACTTTGGAAAATTAGCCGAAAATTTTCTGTAATGAGTGGGTAATGGGAGGAAGATTATGAAGGGGGGGGGGGGGGGGGGTAAGCACTTTGAATAAAAAAAAATAACTTTTGTAATAAAAAAAAAATTTTTCTGAAGCTAAAGAAAAATTAATAAAAGAAAATTTGTAATTTGAAATCTGAAAGATTCAGGATTTCTCACTTTCAATTTTTACATACGCCTTCGGGAATAATAAATTTACAGTTACGATCGATTTAAAAAAAAGGAAATTAAAATTAACAAATGACAATGTAAAAATGTTATATATGTATAATTCTCAAATTCGACGAATAATAAGACTTCTCCAAAAATTTGAATTTTTAAATTTACGAAATTCGGAAAAAGTAGAGAAGAATAAATCAATTCTGACTTATTTAGAAATAAGTCAAAATGAAGATGAAATTTAATTTAGAAAGTTCAAAAATCCCTATTCGCTAGTTCGAACACCTCGAATCGTCAGTGAATAATTCTGAATTTGTGAATTAACGTACTCGAATTTAAAAAATGTCCAATCAAAAAAATTCACAAATTCCGAAATTCGACATTCTACGTATTTTATAAAAATGCAAAAAACCATTTGTTCGAAATCCTTAAATTTCAATATCCATGAAATTCGAAAATTCGTGATTTTCAGGAAGTCAAAATTAGAGAATTCAAAAATTACTTATTTTCGACTCAAATTTCACTTTATACCTAAAATGGACGGAAATATATGCTAATTTTAATTTGTTTCGCTATGCAACTTCCGATGCAGAATACGAGAAAAATTATGTAAACCACGAAAAAATCATTGTGATTACGTTTCTTTTATGAGGAAACATACGCGATAGGTGAATATTTATTTCTCTTATTCGAAAAGTTTCATTCGTGTGAATCCCATTAGTTGCGATTGTCGAGTCGACGATACCGAGTTTTATCGTGGTGATTCATTACCGGACACTCTTATCAATTCTTCATTGGAGTCGCAATCGCTCATAGCGCGAGAGTCGCGATATCTTTAATTAAGGTTCAAAAATTTTGCGCCTTTTCGCGCGGCTTCTCTCGTAAATTAATGTTTTTATTTTCGGAGCGTGATACTCGGATCGTTGACAGAGGAAATAAATCAAGGGTCACTTTTGTGTCTCCATTGCAGATCAACGCCTTTTGAATTTTTTATTTATTCTTTATTTGACATATTATTATATTATGTATAATATAATACACTATGTATAACATTATATTTTATATTATTATAGTATTATTTATATATTTTTCATTTTTTTAATTATTTTATTTATTATCTAAAACTGAAAAAATTGTATAATTTTGGAATGTTGAAAAATTTTCGAAATTCCAAAGGATGAAAAATATAAAAAATTATCATTGATTGAAAAATGAAAAAATATTGTCTATTTATGATAACTGATGTAATTCAGTACTATTACATAATATGTATTATATTCATATTTTATAGTTGCATTTATGTATAATTCTCAACATCGGAGTTTGTTTAATGAAATATTTTCTAGAATTTTAATGAAACGGAAATACCGTTAATTCATTTTGAAGCGAAAAATGTGTTTGAAAGAAAAAAAAATTCTTGACATATGCTGGGGGCGAACCCAGGACCTCTTGATTACATTGAGATGTAATCGAAAGGTTCTGGGTTCGCCCCCAGCGTATGACAAGGATTTTTTTTTCTGGAAAACTCATTTTTCGCTTGAAAATGGTAGGATTTCCGTTCGGTTGAAATTTTCGAATCTGAAATTTACAAATTGCGAATTTCAAAGATGCGAAAATGCATATTTTTACATATTTTTGATTTAAAAAGTAAATTTAAAAGTCTGGAAGTAAAAAAAAATGTGATTTGTGAATTTTTACAACCGAATGATTAATACAAAAACCGTAAAATTCGTAAATTGAACAATTTTATTGAAAAACATAAATAAAAATACTAGAAAGTATTCATCCCACATGTTACATTGAACTGAAATTTATATGACGTCATTAGATTTAGCTTATCTTAAAAATTAGCATAAAATTATCAAGAAATGAAATAAAAATTACAGATTTTATATACATTTAAAACCAAAAAACATCCGGAAAATTCAATTTCAAATTCCAGAATATTTTAATTTGTACGTCCAAATATGATAAAACTGCAAACAAAGTTATGTATCACTGATATCATTTAAAATATCATGCTTAGTAAAAATCAAGATAAAAATGTCAAATTTCAAAAAAATTCTGTAAAACCCCCATTTTCTTAAAAAATTACAAATTCAAAAAACGACTCCAAAAATCAAAAAATTTCAACATGGAGAATCCAAAATTCTAGAAATTTAAATGTTATAATAAAGAATTCCTATTTACAGAATGTAAGTAAAGAATTTTGCAGCTTATGAAATGAGTGGATGACAAAATGAAAACAAATTGTGAAAAAAAAACATTGACTGATTTGTTTGATACTATTTACATATATTTTTTCAAATACATTCGTAAATTTTCATACGTGAACTGAGTCAGAAATTTGACTTCCCACAGTATTTTCATCGGAAATTAATGAATATTTGCGAAAAAGTACACCAGTCTGTGTGTGGCAATATTGTTTGATAAAATGTCCACTAGCACAAGCTGCAACTATAGATACTGCAAAAATCGGCCATCTAAATTTTCCTGCAAGTTTTTCTGTCATGCAATAACCTGCAATAAAAAAATATATACATTATCATATATTCTATTCTATATATACTTTGTGATTATTAAATTATTTTGTAAAAACATATGAATTCGTAGATATTTAATGAGGACTGAAAATAATCTGAAAGCCATAGTTGAAACAACTGATTTTTGAATTTAAAATTGAAAGTTTGAATTCTTTAAATTTCGGTGAAATTTGTGACACTAGCCCAATGTACAATTTTCTTTGCCATAAAAAATACCCAAAATGTGTTTTTACTAACATCAAAAATTTCACCAATTATTAAAAAATTGATGACAACAAATGTAAACTGAGGACAAATCAAATAATTCCTAATGAATAATCAACCAATAAATTTATAAATGACTGTTTGTTTACCAATAGCTGCCAAGGAAGCCGCACTACTCATTCCATAATAATTGCATGCATGCAATTTTTCCTTGTATAACTCACTTTCTTCAGGCAGGAAATTCATTTCGCAACGATTTTTGTCTACGTTCACACAATTTTCAAAAAAGATGACAATTGTTCCGAGTCACATACCATCAGAATACGTTAAATAACGATTATTTTTGCTGATTACAATTATTTATTCCATTAACGTCAATTATCATTCGGTGTTTGTTACTTTGTTTTTGTTTTGTTCGGATGTCGTGAACTTGATTTAAGGCGCGTTTACACTTAACGTCATCCAGATAATTCGTTTGAAAAATAAAATACGGCTGCTTATTAATATATTCATCAATTCATTGACAAGATTCCCGTCTTTTAAAGAACAAGAGAGATATTTTATTTGCTATTGTTCATTATTGACGATAATATCGTTTATTTTTAATTAATAGACTTTGCTTATTCATATTACAGTTCGTCTAATCCGCCATATTGAATGGCAATAACGGCATCGCAGCATAGACACCCAAAACTGACGCATCTGGTAACAATGACAATGAATGACAATTTCAATTGTTCTTGTGTTGAAATTGAAATCAATAGAAATCATTGGAAGTCATCAGAAGTCATCGAAATTTCCAAACAATCTTCGGTGACTTCGGTCAAAGGAGCTGGAAAGCTGGAAACAGCTGGAAATAAAAAGCAGTATAAAAACCGTCAGACAAATCATCATCAACACAAAAAGGTTCGTTTGTTTTTGCACAATGCTATTTGTAACGTTACGAACATTTCGAAAAGTTTTGCATTGTAATTCTAACCTCAAAAATGATTGAGGAACCGACAAAATTGTTTAATTTTACTGCACCTGTACGCTTTTTTTTCATTAAGGATAAAAAATGGACAAACCAATGTTGATTCAGAAGCAAATGAGGGACAATATTGACGACTTACAAAGAGAATTGTCGGATTTGGACACATGGGAGGAACAAATGAAAAGGAAAGACCGCGCATTGCGTGAATCCAAAAAAGAGGACGTAAGAAAAATTTCAATGATGTCGAATTGACATTGTCAATATTTTTTTTTTCATTAGACAATTTTGTGATGATTTTTGGACAATTAAAAAATTTGCGAATCCTGGAAAATTGAGATGCAAATTCAGAAAACGGCAATATGTGAGATTTAAAGGTTACCAAGCTTGTAAATCGAATAATTTTGCAAATTCAGCAACTCCGTAATAGAATATCATTGTTCCGAAAAGACACATTTAAAATTGCTAACTGCAATGTAAAAAATCAATAATTTAGGAATTTAAATACTTCACATAAAATATTTAAAAGTTATTAAACTTGGAATTTTTCAGATAAATCAATTTACATGAGCAGATCAGAGTTTCAGTCATGTAAAATTTGATGATTCGTAAACTTGAAAATTAAATATGAATCTGCTCCTTCATTAATGGCATATTTTAACATTTGTTTATTATACAAATAAAACCTCAATTAATTGAAATCGAAAATTTAATATAAGACATTTTATAACATTGTATAGATACAAACAATTTTATTTTTAGGATGATGTACCTGAGGTTCGAACAAAAAAACTGAAATACGCAACACTGGGAACAAGAAGTCGCCAGAGCAGTAGAAAAGAAGAAAGGCGAGACAAATCGGAAAAACACGAAAAATCAGGAAGACATGGAAAATCAGAAAACCCCAGCAGAATTAAGTCGAATGACTATAGTGCTTGGGATGCATATAATGTTGTTAGTTTTTTTTACGTTCTTCGAATTGGAAAGGGCATGAAACTTTATCAACAGAATTATATGAAATCAATGAATAATTCATAGCAGATTGATATTAAGATCAATAATTATCAGATTAATCAGAACTTGTTTGAATAAATTTACGACTCAACTCAATAAAAATCAGATCGAATCAAAAATAGCTTAAATTCCAGTACATTCCTTCGCGAATTGAGATCAACTGAATTTAAATTTTGATATTTTTAATTTAAAATAAATTTGTGTCGTATTCAGATTGAATTTTATAATTGAAAATCATTATTTATTGTTTGTTCAGGACAAAGCTTGTGAAGAAATAGAAAATAAAAACGAAACCAAGTCATCAGAAGAAGAGCAAGAAAAACGACATCATCAAGCAATCGAGGAAAAAAACGAAGGAAACAAATTCGTTCAGGAAAAGCAATGGAAGAAGGCTTTGAATTGTTATACGGAGGCGATCAGAATTTTTCCTTACGATGCAACTTTTTTCGCAAATCGGGGACTTTGTCACTTGAAATTGAACAAGTAAATTTTTTCTCATATTTGAGATTTGATCAGTTGTTTTTTAATTGAAAACGCAAGTTGATAAGTTTTACATGAATATAAACAAGTAATTCTGTATTTTATGGAAAATCTTTTTTTTTTACAATAGTTTCAATTTTGACTGGAAATGTTATTTAAAAATCTTTGAAATGTATTGAGGTAAAGTAACAGAATTAAGTAGAGTTGAAGACAATTGAAAAAAAAACACACAAATTGTAAAAATTGTTATCACTTGTTATAATTATGATCAATTCTGATAAAAGAACAGAACAGACAAATTTTTCAAGTTAAAAAATTGCATAGTGGAAATGAGGCATGGAATTTTCGTTTTTAATTTCGATTTGAATTGATTTAATATCGACGGATTTTGCCCAATCACATTAATACATGTGTAAATAAATAAAAAATTGTATGGGTACATGTTTTGGTTTTCAGTTTTTATTCTTCGGAAGCAGATTGTACAGTTGCTATTCAAATGGATGAAAATTATGTGAAAGCATATTACCGAAGAGCAATGGCACGAATGGAACTCAAACAGTACAAAGAAGCAAAAAGGGACCTTGATAAAATGTTACAATTGGAGCCCACAAACAGAGACGCAAGAACAATGTTGATCAAAGTTGATCAAATTCTGGGTCCTCCTCAAGTTCGTATTTTTTCTAATACGAAAATGCAATTGTAAAAAACTAGTTTGTATAATTTAATATTCTAACTGGAGAATTTTCATATTGTTTTGTGGTTTGAAGTCTTAGAATTCAGAACGATTCAATTTTGAGGGAATTATTGTATTCGAATTAGTAGTATACAACTCACACAATGTAACTAATTTTGTAGTTTTTAATTTTAAACTTCAAATTTAAACTCGAAAGTTATAAAATTTTGAAATGTTATAGTATTAAACTATTCTGTCTCGAAGTTATTTTAGTTTTTTAATTTACAAATTGTGAAATTTCAACTCAAATTTCATAAGTTGGAAATGAAAATTACAAAATTTGTAATTTCCAATTTGTAACTTTCTAATTTCAAATTTGAACTTGAAGTTATCAAATTTCTTAATTTCCGATTATTAAACTATGCATGCTTAAAGTTTGTAATCTTCCGAATTTGAAATTCCAGAATTCGAACATTGAAAATTTACAACTTGTAAAATTTCAAGTAATGAGGTTTCTAAGTGAATTCTTGAACTATTTAGTTTTGAGGCTGCCCTTGAATTTACACTCATTATTATAGACATTTTTTCATGAATCAACAATATTTTTATATGATTTTTGTAATTTTTTTCAGCCTGGTGTACCCGACAAAGAAAAAAAAGGAAAAGTTTTAAAAACGAGACACGAACGATCAGAAACGAAACATTCTGGCAACTCGAAACAAGAAAGCGAAGCAAGTTCTTCGAGCGAGGAGATATATAAAATTCCTAGTTGGGTTCCTCCTCTCGGAAAATGGAAAATCATTGAACCAGTCAAAAAACCTGCGCATTTACAATCTCAGGTGTAACTGAAGATGCAACATTTTGAAAAATTCATGCGGAATTCACATTGGCAGAAAAATATTTCAAAATTTCAAAATACTACATCCTTCAATAACTTATGTATAAACTAATCAAATTTAGTGGATGTCAGTAATTTCCAGATCACAGTTCAAAGAAATAATATAAATAAGAATTTTAGAAACTTTTACACTTGGACAATTTTTAGTCTTTTCAAATTGAAATGTTCAGTCCAAAACAACAACTCGGTTTAATTTCGTACGAATCCCAAAAAAGTATTCGAATTGAAAAAATCAGTTTCGTTTTTTTTTTTTTTTTTCAGTTTAGACAGAATTTTCAAACAGATTTGAAGTTTGAGATTCGAATTATGAAAATTTAACAATAATTGAAATAATCCGAAATTTCAAATACTTATTTGTACTGAGATTTTTTTTTTGTCTTTCAGAAACCGATGGTAAAAATACCGATCCAAAAAATGGAACCCGGAGAATCAATAATACCAAAATCGCTGAAACAGTTCAAAACCCGAAAAAGTGAGGAAGAGGAGAAACTCAAAAAAGCTCAACAAGTTGAGTTGGAGAGAATAGAATGTTTTGCGAAAAAACTCGAAAATGAGAAGAAAACGTTACTTGCGACAAATCTCCAAGAAGTGTCGATTGCAAAAAAAATCGAGCCTGCGAAAAAAACTCCAACTGTTGAAAAACTGGAGCCAACGAAAAAACTGATATCGGAAGTCAGGAATAATAGTTTGATTGTTTCGGGATTAGAATCAGAGGACGAATCGATAATGTCTCTTAAAATTGAACCAGTCACCAAAAATACCAGCAAACTTATCGAAGTGATTGACGAAACTTTTGAAATGCCTCCAGTACCAAAGACTGCTGTTCAGTTTTTGTTCAGTTGGAAGAAAAATAAGTCGGTGAAATATCGGTTTAATTACCTGAAGGTAAAATATATGACTTGTATTTTTTGTTGGTTTTTGAAAATTTAAATGACTTTGGAAATAAACAAAATTGTGAGGGAAATTTTTTAATTTTAGATTATAAAATGTACCAAATTTGAATTTCAGTGTCTGAATTCACAGAATTTAAATTCAGATATGTCTAAATACCCTAAATGTACGAAGATAAAAATGATTGAATTTCGAAATTCAAATGCCTAAATTTTTAAGTGTTGGAATTAAGATTCTAAAATTCAAAAAATTCGAATTTTAATTTCTGAATTCACAAAATTCGAATTCAGATACGTCTAAATCTACAAGTACAAAAATCATTGAATTTTGAAATTCAAAATTTTCAGTTCGTGAATTTTGGGAATTGATATTCTAAAATTTACTAAATTCGAATTTTAATGTCTGAATTTGCAAATTTTTAATTCAAATACGTCTCAGTGTGCGAGTATAAAAATAATTGAATTTTGAAATTCGAATTTGAAAATTTAGATTCAGAAATAGTCAGAATTTTATACATAATTTACAAGTTTGTAATTTGTGAAATCTGGTATTGTGATTTTAAATCAAATATTTGATAAAAAGTTTTATTTCGACTCCATTATTGTTTGAAGGTAATTAACATGGACGAATTATACATTTTTAGATATTTTTAATTTTCGTTTCCAAAAATTTATAAAATGAATCTTTTTTTTTTTTAGTTGGTGAAACCGGAAACTCTGCCAGAAATTTTCCAGAATTCTTTGGAGAGTCACCATTTAAGTGAAATTCTCTTTGTTCTGAGTGAAGGTTTTATTGAGGCAAAGGAACCTGTTTTTTGTTATTTGGAAGAAATTTCAAAGATACGGAGATTTCGAACTGCTGTGATGTTTTTGAGCAAAAGTGATCAACAAGGTGACTTTTTAATTTAAAATGTTATATTTGAAATATTCAGAAATTGTAAATTTTTACCGTCGAATTTTTTAATGTGAATTTTCAGAATTTTTCTTTGATTCAGTTTTACAAATTTTCAAATTAAATTTAATTATTTTAGTTGTATACAGATTTATGAGTTTTTATTTTTAGAAAAATTCAAAATTTGAATTTTGAATACTTAACTTTCTATTGTTATATTTCATAATAATACTCGAATTTACAGTAGAAAGTTCCAAAATTTGAATATTCTTTCTGTTTGAAAATTTTGGAATTCATTTATGGAATTCTCTGACATTAAAATTTTATTATTTTGGAATCTGAAGATTTTGCAGTGCTTGATGTTACAAAATTTTAAATTGGAAATTGCTTTCTGAGATTGAAAAATTCATGTTCAATTTGCAATTTTAAATTCTTGTTATTTCGATTTACAAATTTTTTAGCTTGAACCCAGAATTTTCAGACCGTAAAATTTTTCCAGTTTTCATTTTTTTCAATTCCATCTAGAATTATTGAGATTTTTCACTTCTAAGATTTAAAATTTTCGAACTTAAAACTGTTAATTTAAAATGTTGTTCAATTTGAAAATCATTGAATTTTTTCTCTTTTCCCCAAATGCAACTTTTCTATTGGTTTTATTTGTATTTCAATTATTTTTTTTTTTTTTTTTTTAGTGCTTCAGAAACTCTTGGAATATTGCGAAGTTGTCGAGAAGAAATCAGAGGAAGAATTAAAGGAATTGAAAGAAAACTACGAAATGTGAGTGCTGAGTTACATCAACTACATGTGAAAACAGGCGTATTAAATAAATGTTTTTTTGGTCGAGATAAACGAATCAATCTCTTGAAATTCATTCCATTTTTTAAAACGTAAAATTCCAAATTTGGATATTTTGCCCTTTCATTGGTACAATTTTTTAACGATTATTTTATCCACAAAAAAATACTTCAAAAAGTAAAAAAGGTTGTCGGGCAATCCAGGATGGAAACAATTCTATTGTTGAAAATTACAAAAAATACTGATATCAACCCAATTCAACCGTCGGTCAGATTTAAATTACATATCTAATTAGTCCCATACAAAAAAGTAACAAAA
>JAPYZK010004889.1:0-17609 GCA_030522785.1 Platygaster equestris
ACCATCTCAAAAGCGATACAGGAAAATTCAATTGGAGAAAGAGATGAATTATTCAATTGGTATTTAAAGGTATGAATTATTGATAAACTGGTGGCACAATAATTAGTAACATTCAACTACAACTTAGTCGATTCTGACTATTTTAAATAGTCGACTCGTTGCCTATTTCATTGTCCAATTCGACTACTTTATTGTCAGATTTTACTATTTCCAGTAGTCACGTTTGACTAATTGAATGAGTTACTTCTAACTATTTTCAGTAGTCAAGTCTATGTCACTAATTCAATAAGTCATTTTTGACTATTTACTAGTAATGTCTTTTCCGCTAGACCAATTGGTCAAATTTGACTATAAATAAGTCGAATTTGACTATTCCAGAATGAGAGAGTTGGCGCCCAGAGTAACTCGCTCTGATCAATAAGTCAAAAATGTCTCACGTGGAGACGGAGGTGCACGAGGAAAAGTGAAGCGAGAAACTACAGCCCTCGTTGAGAAGCAGCATACGCTGCTGACCCTCCCCATTGTCCCTGGACTTTTATAGTTTTACTTGTGCAAGAGACAATAAAAGGGGAAGAAAACATTCCGAGATTCTCCTGGTGCTTTAAAATACAATCCAGAAAAAAAAAACAGATGAAAAGAAGGAGACGTAAAGTCACCAAGTCGAATCATCTTTATACGCGAGATAATAAAACGTTCCAGACTTTTCACGATTATATAAAGAGAGACTTTTTTCGAAACGTTTTTAATGGTTTTCAAACGTAACACCTCGATCCTTTAAAGAGTTGTAAAAGCAGGTGAGAGGAATATGAGCAAAAATGTTGATACGTTAGAAGGGGATGAATCAATGTAGAGAGTTAATTTTATTTTTTGCTACAGAAAATTCGGATCACATTTTGCCAGTTTTAGATTGGCTTACTCTCGATGTGTTATTTGTTTTATCGAAAATGCACATCTTCAGAAAAACACTGACATTATCAGAGGAATGGCTTGACTGCTCCAAAAGTATAGACATGCGAAAGAAATCGACGAATTCAACTACAGGGATGAGCCATCGTTGTTAAAAAATCGTAACTAGGCTCGCAAAAAAATAAGAATGGTCGTAATTGGAGCATTCACGAGGAAATTGGTCAGCAAAATCGAGAAACGCAATTTGAGAGGGAAAGTAACTCGATTACGTGCATTAACCGCAGGAAAACTCTTGGAGGCAAATTTACTTTACTGTTTGTAATTGTTCATTTTTCCAACAACAACCCTCTTCAATCGATATTGCGGTCTATTTATCCCCATTGTCCTGATAACTAACTACGTAAGGGAATTTTTGCCCGTCACTGTTGCAACATCATTTTTCCACGATCGAGATGGAAAAGCCTCTTGACTCTCGGATCGAATCGTGGCTAACTGGAACAATGCACCCGCGCAACTAGTCGAGACTTTCAACCCTCCGATACCACGATACAACAACATTTAGTTAGACTCGTATCGCAAACGGAGCCCGAACACCAACGCGTCAAGTGGGAATGGAAAGAAATTTGATGAAAATGAAAAACCGCTAACAATCGTCAATGAAATAAGGAAAAATCGGGTTACAGATTACAGAAAGAATTAACATTCGACGGAATATATGATATGTAATATAGAGCGAAACGAAAATACTTGATTAGAAGTGGAAACGGAAAGTTTAGAAGTAACCTCATGAAAAATGATGCTGAAGAAAAATGATGAAAAAGTGTCCCTACATGTGAAGATTGTGAAGAAACGAACACCCCTCTGTTCCATGAGAAAGTCATAAATATTGACGATAAAAAGTGTGACGAATTTTGAAAACGGAGAATATGAAATGGATGGATTATTTAGGGGAAAAATGATCAATTTCACGTTGCCTATAAAAATTCTCACCCTCCACAATTACACAAGGGGCGATTCACTCTCCGATAAGTGGGAGCCATGGGAGTCGACTCCCACATGCCTCCCAAGTTCGGAGTCATGATTCCCAGCGATGTCAAACTTTAAACATGTCAAAACTTAATTACCTGTTATCTTTGAAATTCTCTAAAACTTCACAATTCTTGGACATTTTCGAAATTTTCGAAATTCCAACATTTTTAAAACTCATGACTCCCAGAGTGAATCGCCCGTCGCAATTACAATAATCCGAAGGAAATTCAGAAAATGCGTACAAAAGTCTCGCCGTGCAACCAGGAAAAACGGGAAATCGTGAAAATGTGAATAATTGTGCATATTTCAAGAGATTAAAGACGTATTTTTCATGGAGACTTTCTCTTGAACGCCTCCGACATGACGTAACAGAGAAAATTCTCTGCACCCTCCACAGTGACGGCACACTGATGACGATCAAAAAATACAGGTAATTGGTAAGTGTGGGTAATGCCGCCATCGTGTGGGTATTATCCCCCCAGTCTATTCATTAATCGGTTTTCGATCGGAGCTAAATCAAATATCCGCGAAAAAGTGTCTTAGACAATAAACTACATGTTCGCGTACATTGTGTCGAGTTTCGATCGCAAACGGGTTAATAAACAGACTGGGCGCATAATACCCACACGATAGCGGCGTTACCCACACTCACTTTAAGAACTGAATACGCAAAGAAATCGTAAAGCGAAAGAGTGGTGCGTTCCGAGTTCCGCGGGGAGCCCAAAAAAAGCCATAAAATTTATGTTCGTAGCAAAGAACAACTACTTAAGGTTAGGTGAGGCACTTTAGAAACCCAGAAATTTTTATGGTTTTTTGGGGGGTTTTCCGCGGAACTCGGTGGTAACCGAAAGGGTAACCTCGGTAGCGGTGTTAACGATTTCCCAGAGCACCGGGGTGTCGGTCACGTGAAATTGGCACAACACGCGTCACGGTTGTAACGGGGGTGCACGGCCTGCATGCGCCCTGTGCGCCGGTCTCGCTTATAGCCGGCTCGTCTCCGAGCTCCGGTGAAATTAACGACGACAGTCGGACAAATAAATGGTTCTCGAGGAAAGAAAGGAGATTTTCCAGGCGTCGTCTACTGCTGCTGCTGCTCCAAGACGACGATGTGGCTCGTGGAACTGTACACTACTCACTAGGTCGCCGTCGTCGTCGTAGTAGCAGTGAGCTACGAGCGAGTAGGGACCTGCACTACTGGAGCACTACCGCGCGCGAGGGTGTCGCCCGGGGCCTCCGGGTCGATAGAGCCGCGTCTGCGCCTGCAGCCCGCAACACTGCCAACCCCCATAATAACACTGTGCGACACCAAAAAAATTCGAAATGAATTCGAATTTGACAGCTGCTATGAATGATTTTTAACAGTTTCAGCAATTCAAGGTTTTCAACAATTTTGGGAATTTTCAGGGTTTGGGGGATTTCGAGAATCTTACAAGTTTTTAGACGTTTGAAAATATTTGAAATTTCAACAATATTGATAATTTCGGAGTTTCGGAAAAGTTTTGAAAATTCTGGAAATTCACAATATTTTCATAATTTCTGGAATAACGAGAATTTTCGGAGTTTTGAGGATTTCGAGGATTTTTGAAGTTATTAAAATTTTGAAAAGTTCGAGAATTTCAAAATTTGGGTATATTTTAGAAATTTGTGAATGTTCCAAAAATTCTGAAAATTCACAATATTTCCATAATTTTTGAAATTACGGAAATTTTACGAATTTTTCACATTGTAAGAAACTTGATCATTCGTAACATTTCAAGATTTTCAACAATTTAGAGAATTCCGAGAGTTTTCAGTATTTTGAAAATTTTCAGAATTGGGAAAATTTCAGAAATTTCAGAGATTCAATAAAGTTTCTAAAATCTTGAGAATTGAGGCAGTTTTCGGAATTCTTGAAATACTCAAAATTTTAACAATTTTGAAAATTTCGAAGTTTCAAAAAAGTTTCAAAAACTCTGGAAGTTTACAATATTTTCATAATTTCTGAAATAACGAGAATTTTCAAAATTTGAAGTATTTTGAGGATTTTCGAAGTTATTGAAATTTTGAAAAGTTCGAGAATTCCAAAATTTCTGTATATTTCAGAGATTTGTAAATGTTCCAAAAATTCTGAAAATTCACAATATTTTCATAATTCTTGCAATTACGGAAATTTTACGAATTTTTCACATTTCTAGAAACTTGATAATTCGGAACATTTCAAGATTTTTAACAATTTACAGAATTTCGCAAGTTTTAAGTACTCTGATAATTTTCAGAATTAAGAAAATTCCAGAAATGTCAGAGATTCAATATAGTTTCGAAAATCTTGAGACTTAAGGCACATTTCGGAATTCTTGGAATATTCAAAATTTCAACAATTTTAAAAATGTTTCCGTAATTTTTTCGTGCAAACACACACACACACCCACACACACGAATGTACACATGCATACTGCATGGAGTTTGCGCGCGATGTATAGTAAGTTGCCTGTGTTCAGGCGTTATTTACACATTTTGCATAAACTGAATAAACAAAACAAAGACTCACGGTCATTTCCTAAGCAAAGGCTTTCGAGAATGTCGGAATTACGGGTTGTCATGGTCGAAACTTGAAAAACTGCAGCTCCTGTGTTGTTGATCGTGATCATCTTGATGTATCGAATATACATCTTGCAAAACAAACATTTTCACACGGAGATTTTCAGCGCGAGCGATTTGTTTTTGCTGTCAGTTAAATCTTTTTCCGATTGCAAATCGTATCATCGTTAACGTTATTCCAAAATACCCGGCTAAAAATTATGTAATGGGCTTTGTTTACAATCGCGATCGTGACCGATTGATCAATAGTTCCCGACTAAAACCGAACAAAGACGAGCATTCCCGAAGATAGAAAACAGCGATCGGGACTCGGGAATGAATTATCAATTGTTTTTGTTATACAAAATCATTTTATGATCGATTTCGATCATTCAACTGAGATTCTCGATTTTTTAAATGCTAATGATTGTTTTTGCTTGTTCTTATCTTTTATTAAAATCAAAATTGTCGTTTCCCGGAAATCACTTTGGCAATCTTCGGGTAGATTCGTTTCCGTTCGTGAAATCAACAACAACAACAAAAAAAGAAAAATCGAGTAGAACAAAAAGACAATTTGTGCAAAAAAAGGGAGAATTTCGTCATGGCACTCGCAATCGTGAAAATGATAACATAGTTTTCAAAAATTGCGTTGATTCCGTTGATTCAATATTTGAACTTCAAACATCAAATTTTGCAATTGGCAACATTGCAAATATTATTTCGTTACCATGGAAACCCCGAAACCTACATTACCGACGTCGCGGTGGATCTGTTTAGTGGTGTCAGTGCAGTATTTCTCGATCGCCGGTTTGTTTTTATCCGACCTTGCGAAAAATGTTTGTCGATCGTGTTTCGTGATTCCCGGCGGTGTATCGACCAAAAACAATCTTGATCATCCCCACCCCAAATGCTGACAAGTTTTTGCCGGAAATAAAAACACGAATCGCGCTAGCCGGAAGACGCTGGACCAGCGTCTTCTCGTCTGTGCATGTGTAGCGTGTTCGAGTGTGCGTGCATAAATCACGCGCGCGAATCGAGGGACTTGAGTCTCGACGGTTGAAACCCGAATTTTGGAATTTCGCCGTCGTGATTATTCGTCCCCAGCAAAAAAAGGAGCCGAGCTGCTGAACTGGCGTTGACGGTGAAATCGGTATGTTCGGAATTTTTCGAGAATTTCCAAGAATTTGGAAGTTTTGAAGAATTTAAAAAATAAAAAATTATCAAGTTTTTACATTTTTGAAGTCCTGAGAATTCCGCATACTTTCAATTATTTCGAAGTTTTTAAGCAAAGAAATTTCAAAATTTTTGACATTCCTAGATTTTGAAGTTTCGAAGTTGTAAAGTTTAGCAATTCTCAAAATTTTGTAACTTTGAAAGCTTTGGAAATTTTGGAATATAATGGAATTATGAAGTTTTGACTAATTACAAAGTACTGAAGTTTTAAAAGTTTCGGAAATTTTGTGATCTCCCAACTTGGGAATCATGACTATCAAATTGGGAGTCATGTGGGAGTCGACTCCTATGACTCCCACTTATCGGAGAGTTAATCGCCCTTGGGTACATAAACATATTAAGATCGTACTGAATGCGAATTCAATTAGTTTTTTTCGAAAAAGTGTGACCCAACCAGACTTTTTTCGGAAAAAAAGTCTGGTTCTAATCCGTGCTCTCTTGCTGATAAAAGGAAGGTTTCCCTCTTTTCAAAGAGCTATCTTCTTTCCCCGTCTGACTTGACACGGTTTTCACCCCTTTGGGGCGAATTCCAGAGCGGAGGAATTTACTCCGCTTTTGCCTCGTGAGGAAATTATGGGCAGGCTGCATCATAATTTTACAATTATCTGTGGATTTTTTGTTGTAACTTGATATTATGATAAATGAATGGCGTTTACAGTGCAAAACTCATTGAAAATTTGAAAAATACATCTGACAATTATTCCTGGCGTTCTCTTAGAATTTCACAATTTTTTGGAATTTATTGAGTTCGAAAATGTTCGAAAATTCTGAATATTTTGGGTTTTTCGAAAAATTTGACATTTCGAGTTTCATGAAAAATTTGAAAATTAGTAGTTTTTGGAAGCAATTGAACATTTTGATCTCTTTTGATGGCAAAATTTTTGTTTTGTTGAATTTTCTAAAAAATTTCAGAATTCGAGTTTCTTAAGAAATTTAAAATTTTTGATAAGTTTGAAAATATCCAAGTTTCTAGGAAATTTGCAAAATTTTGTGTCCTTTTAAAAATATGAATAGAATTCTCAGTTTTTCGGAAGATCTTCAAACTTTATGTTTATATTCCAATTTTTCAATCGTAATTTTTTTGAAACATTCGAAAACTTCGAATTCTTAGAAAATTACATATATTTGAGAATTTTTTCGAATTCATCGAGTTCTAAATTGTTCTAGAATTGTGAATATTTTTAATTTCTCGAAAAATGAAAAAAAAAAATGGAATTTTTCAAAATATTCGGAAAGTTAAAATTTTTTTTTTTTTTCAATTAAAAATTTGAATCTGTTTGAGAAATTTTTCGTCGCCCCAAAAAGAGCGACGAAAAAACGTCGCCCTCAACTGGCTAAGGCTACTGAAAATATTATATTTCTCAACAAGTGCAGAAAGAGCTTTTTTAACGAATGTGAGGTTTGCAAAACTCGCCTTCAGCTCGTCTTGCAAACCTCACATTCGTTAAAAAAGCTCTTCTGTACGAGTTGAAGACTATATTTTCTCCAACAACGCGGAGGAAATACGATTTTTGACGTTTTGAGCCGTGGAGAAAATCGCATTTCCTCCACGGCGTTGGGAAAAGTGGCCTTGCATGACAAATTCCCACGTCACATTTCAAGAATCGCCAAAGGGCTTGTTTTTCCCGGCGTTGTAATATTTTCGTCCGGAACAATTTTGCCCTCGTAGTAAGAAACGTGTCGCCTCGACTTGGCTCGAGCTTTTTACTCAGCTAAACGTCAGGTCGGCTGTCGCATGGGGGGAGAGCCAGAGAGCACAGCGACTAATGCAGGGCGATCTGTAAATGTCGGCGGTGTCGGTGCAGAGGGGAACGAATATCGCCGGGGATGTTAAAGCCCCGAGCGGAAGACAGTCAATGCATTTAATAGATGCGTTACGAGCTTTTCCGGAGCTGCAACATTTACACGGAGACAAACGTAAATTTCTCGCAAAACTTTCACCACCGGAAAATCCCACAAATCCGAGCACTGCGCATCAGCTATGTCTTAGGTACTAGGGGTGAAAATATCGTTTATTCAACGCCCGCGAGAAATATGCTATTTCGTGGCCCTGCTGAGAGTGGATGGAGTAATGGATTACCTGATTGTTGACGTATGGCATGCGAGTGATGAACTCGTTCGCCCACTAGTGGGCGAAGAAGCTCTTCGCCCACGCTCATCTTAACGACCTATAGCTATTTACTATAGCTATAGCTATTCTTGAAATTTTAAAAATTTTACGAATTTCTAAAATGTCGAACAACTTTTGTTTAATTGGAACATTTTTAAAATATTTCAAGATTTTCGATTATTTTGATGAATTTCGAAGTCTAGAGGATTTTAAAAATTTCAGAGATTTCAAAAACACTTATGAAAATTCTGAGAATTTAGGAAATTTCTATAATTCTCTAATAAAACTCCACTCTTCGAATTTTTTGAATTAATCCCGAGTGAAAATTACCTTAGCCCCCTCCCCGAACGAAATTTCTGGTTACGTCCTTGCGAACAAGACTTGACGCTCAACGTCATTCGTACGGAAGTGAACCAACTTTTTACTCGAAAAGCGGTCTTGCTTCTTTTGCTGTAATCCCAGAAATCCTGGCGATCGAGAAACTTATTTCATTTTTTGCCTCTCGTCATGTGAAATGTTTTACTATGCAATGTGAGAGGAACTTGTTCGAAAAACGTCGGAGAGAAGTAATCGTTTTTCTTCTCCCAGTACAATAATAATTGACATAAAATCAGGGGTGAGCGATACTACTGCTGTCTCTCTCCCACCAAACGACTGCTCTTGTGAGTGAGAAAAGGACAGTTGCGTAATTTCACATCTGTACATAAAAAGAAATCTTGAAGCTTCTGATGTCTATAATAATATTCGGATCATGCAGAATATGTTTTATTTCGACATTTTTGGCAATCAGGGAGTTGGGAGTTTTTTAAAATAAGATGAGAAATCTTGACAAGTATTTCACAGTAGCCATGGATTTCAAACTTTTAAGGATTCACGAAATATATCTGGAAATCTTGACAAATTTCTCACAGTAGCCATGGATTTCAAACTTTGAAAGATTTACGAAATATCTCTGGAAAAAAGTTTAAATCCATAGCAATGACTGCAATCGTGAAACTTGAAGAGAATACGAAATGACGAAAAAGCAACGCAAGTTTTCGTTGGGGAAACTTTTTGTCATTTCCTCGAGGACAGTATGACCCGGAACGTAAATTCACGGGATTTACGAGCTCGCTGAGCTTTGCGCTCCACTCCCGAAAGCTCATACGACGTCGTCCAAAGGATTCCTGAGGACGAATGTCCAGGTTCCTCCGCGCAAACATGGTCAATTCGCGTCCGATTACCCAGAGTAACTTATTGTATAATATACTGGACATTGACACAGTCTCCAGAGAATTGCCCCGAAAATCAATACGGCAAGAGGAACCTTTATACCGCCGAATAAAATGAATGAAGCCGCGATGGGTGCAGACATGTTCTGCCTTCTCAAATATAATTCTGCTGTTCTACTGTACACCCTCCGAAATACTGAAAAATTTGAAAAATCTGGCACATTGCAGAAAAGTATATTTTGAAAAAAAATAGTAAAACAATACTGATTTTCACAAGTGTCGAAGTTTTCGAGAAACTAGATAATTTTGAACATTTTCAGCATTTTAAGATGTTAACCATTTTGGGAATTTTCACAGTTTGGAGTATTTCGAGAATTTCACAAGTTTTCAGAAGTTTGATAATATTCAAACTTTCGACAATTTTGACATTTTCGGAGTTCTAAAAAAGTTTGAGAAATTCTGGAAATCCACAATAATTTCATAATTCTTGGAATTACGAGAATTTTACGAATTCCTGACATTTCGAGAAACTTAATAATTTAGAATATTTTCAACATTTTAAGATTTTTGATCATTTTGAGAATTTTCAAAGAATGAAGTCTTAAATCT
Source organism: Platygaster equestris (assembly GCA_030522785.1). NCBI lineage: Eukaryota > Metazoa > Arthropoda > Insecta > Hymenoptera > Platygastridae > Platygaster > Platygaster equestris. The sequence goes on from JAPYZK010004889.1 coordinate 9,655, forward strand.
TTGAGGATTTTGGAAGTTATTGGAATTTTGAACTTCTCAAGAATTACAAATTTTTCGTAAATATCAGAGATTCATGAACGTTTCCAAAATTCTGGAAATTCACAATTTTCCATAATTCTTGAAATTGCGAAAATTCTACGAATTCGTTACATTTCGAGAAACTTTATAATTCGTAACATTTCAAGATTCTCAATAATTTAGAGAATTTCGAAAGTTTTCAGTACATCGACAATTTAAATTTCAAAAATTTTACGAATTCCACAAAATTTTGAGAAACTTTTGTTTAGTTGGACCATTCTTAACATTTTTCAAGATTCCCACTATTTTGATAAATTCCGAATTTAAGAAGATTTTGAACATTTTGTAACTTCTTGGAATTTTTAAAATTTTGAGAATTTCAAAAATGTTCGACATTTCAGAGATTTGAAGAAATTCTGAAAATTCTGTAAATTCACAATACTTCCATAATTATCGAAATTCCGAAAGTTTCACGAATTTCTCAAACTTCGAGAAACTTTATAATTTAGAACATATTGAACATTCCGAGATTTTCAACAATTTCGCGAATGTTCGAAGTTTGGAATATTTTTTGGAAATTCCAAAAGTCTAGAGAATTTCGACATTTTTTATAATTTCAAAAATTTTAGTAATTCCAGAGATTTCAACAAGTTCTGAAAATCCTGAGAATTGACGAAATTTTCATAATTATTCGTAACAAATTAATTTCAAATTAATTTCGAATAAAAATCTCCTCAGCCCCTCCCGAATGGAATAAAATTTCTGATTACGTCCTTGGAACAGATGGTCTCCACCATCTTTATTCTACTGTGACAGTCCATGTCCCAGAAACTTGCTAGCTGTGGCCACTAAGATTGAATAGGCAATATCAGAAGAGAAAAACAGCAAAGGGGACAAATTTTTTCCATATCACATCATCACATGTGTTGTTATACATAATACGTATAATATTTGTTCCAAACAAGTCAGTTGCAAAAAATTTCGAATTCACATATTCCTCATTATTGGTATCCACAATGTTTAAATTTTCATCGTAGATTCGTAAGAATTTTCGAGTTTCTGAATGAAAAGGCGAACGATCATCACTTTCAACAATTTATTTGGAATAATAAATACGTACGAAATCGTGTATATATTTCCGAAGAAAATTCGATGTTCACGTAGTATTTGCGTAAACTGCAGGTGCGTGATTATTGGCAATTTTATAACAAGGATTTGTCTAATTCCGTGTTGAGGGAGCGGTTGCGGTACATGCCAGCACTCGCGAGTTGGCTGCTGAAAGAATTATTCCTCGGGTAATACATTGTTGGGACCGTATGAATGGTCGGAGCGAACCATCCGTAATCCATAGCGGTGCTGCGGTAACAAGGATGCGGCGGTGCAGTCGTCGACTCTCCGTCCTCGCGGTAGCCACGCAACGCTTCTACAAATACAATTGTAGTTCCCATTTTTTATTAGTGTCTCCACAGTCGAGAGTTTTCGCGATATCATTTTTATATCAAAACCACGCCAAATATCTCTTATCAAGTTTCCAATAATAGTCTAATGTGAACCTTTTAGGGAAACCCTCAAAAACAATGAAATTGTGCACGTTTCCAGATTAACTCTCAATTTCAGAATACTCGAGATTTCTAATCCAGATTCGAAATTGGTCCAGTTTATTCGCCCACGAGCTTTCAATCAATTTGGAATGGAATTTTCGGGAGGGGTTTAAAAAAAATGTTTCTTAATTTGCGAGATTCCTGGAATTTCTAGAATTTTCGTAATTTTTGCGGTTTTTAAAATTTTTGAAATTCTCGTGATTTTCGGAATTTCTGAAATGTGTAATATTCACGTAATTTTTGGATAATCCAAATTTTCGAAACTTCCGAAATTTTTGTACATTTTCGGATTTTTCGGAATACTCAAACCTTTGAATACGAAATGTTTGAAAATCTAACAATTTCAGAAATTCTCTGAATTTTCGAAAATTTTTAAATTTTTGATGTATTTGGACTTTAAAATATTTGACGAATTCTTATATCATTAAAATGCTCCGATTTTTTGGGTTTATTAGATTCATTGAGAAATTAGAAATTTATGTGATTGTCGAGATCTCCAAAATTCTCCAAGTTTTAGGAATTCCAAAAATTTTCAAAATTACTATAATTTCTAAAATCAATGAAATCGTTGGAATTTCTATATTCTCAATTTTTGTCATATTAGCGAGTTTTCTGAAGTTGAAAAAGTTTGATTATTTTTCGAGACTTTCGTGATCTTTAAAATTTCTGAAATGTGTAATATCCTCGTAATTTATAAATAATCCAAATTTTCGAAACTTCCGAAATTTTTGTAAAAATTCCAAAAAATTGTAGAATTCGTGTAATTTCCTGAAAATTCAAAATTTTCGGAATTTTCGAGCTATTTCGTACTCAATAAATTTCAAAAAAATTTACAATTCGTGTAGTTTTATAAGAATTAAAAATTTTCGAATGTTTCAAAAAAATTAAAATTTTGAAATTAAAATGAAAACATACAATTTCGGAATCTTTCGAAAATTTTGAGATTTTCTTATTTTTAAAAGGACCAACATTTTACGAAATTGTCGGAAAAGTTGAAGTTTTTTAAACTCCGGGGAACTCAAAGTATTAGCTATTTTCGAACAATTTCGAATTCAATAAATTCCAAAATATTTTAAGAATTCATGTAATTTCCTGAAAATTCAGAATTTTCAGAATTTTCGAACAAGTTCAAACTTAATAAATTTCAAGAAAATTTGTAACTCATGTAATTTTCTAAGAATCAAAAATTTTCGAATGTTTCAGAAAAATAACAATTTCGAAATTAAAATAAAAACATACAATTTCAAAATCTTTTGAAAAACTTAGGATTTTCATATTTTTGAAGGGACACAAAATTTTACGATGTTTTCCGAAAAGTTAAAGATTTCCAAACTTTTCAAAAACCTTGAATTTTTTAAGAAACTTGAATTCTCAAATTTTTTGAAAAGCCAACATTTTTCGATTTTTGAGGAAAACATTGCATTTTTACAATAAGAAGAAATATAAATTTTCGATTGTTTCCAAAAACTAACAATTTTCCAAGTTTCCATAAAATTCTGAATGTCAAACTTTGCGAAAAACCCAAAATATTCAAATATTCAGAAAAACCTCAAAATTCGCGTATATGTTATAGAACTACAAATTTTCGAATGTTCGAAAAACTCAGAATTTTCAAATTTTAAGAACTCAAATTTTGCGAATTTCGCAAAAAACGATTAAAAATAAAACCTATAAAAGATTTTTCAAGCATGTCAAGTTTGTTCTAAATGCAAATTCAAATAATTTTGTTCGAAAAACGTTCTGAAATCAATTTTTTAATAATTCTACTGACTCAAACGTCGCCTAAACATCGCCTTTTGGAGACATTTTGGCGTCGAAATCTCGTCGCTCCTAGCTGGCTAGGGATGCTCTCCATTATTTTTTTGTTGGAATTTGCATACAAAAAAAGCAGGCATATCGATGATTCCATATTGATTCACCAACGTTTTGATTAAAATGATTTTGGTTTTCAACGCTCACGTGGCTGCGATGTAGTTATGTAATCATCGTACCATTATTCCTATCGTAATTTCGATTCTTGTAAGTCGGCCTTATAAAATTCGAATAAGAATAGTAAAATTAATGAAAATTTCATAAAATCGTATAAGAAACCACGCAGTTTTCATCTGTATTGATGAAAACGTGAATGCAATGCAACTATGCACTTGACGTCAAATGCACGACCATCGTTTATTATCAGGAACGAAAGTCAGCTGCAAATAGCCCTGCACAATTCTGAGCACTGTTTCAAATCAGTGTTCCGTGTCTTTGCGCGGTGCGTGCAGGATAAGGTTAATGAAACACACTCACTCGCCTTGTCCCCCCTTCATTTTTCAATTTTTTCATTCATTTCCATCTGCACATCACGGATTTACACAATTTTCGCGAAACGCGTTTTTTCACTGAAAATTGTTGTAGATTCCTTCATTATACTCTGGCTAGAGTCAGAGTATATCATGATTTGAATTCATGATCTGGTCACAAATTCCCTGGTGCTTTCGTAAATTATCCGCAGAATGCCCATCATGTGATGGACACTCTCTTGAAATGTCATTTGCATAACGACGGCATACTCGCGACATTTTACGCATTTACATGTATCATCGATATTTATGAGCATTTTTTGAAACCGCTCAAAAAATGAGCAGTGTTCTTTCTCATTCTGAAATAGTCAAAATTTGACCATTTGAATTAGTAATCGTTGCTTTGACTGCTCAAATAGTCATTTTCTAATGGATTACTCCCGATAATAGTCAAATTCGACTACTTGACTAGTGATATTTTGATTCATTGGGACTAATCAAATCATTTGACTTGACCATTCGAATTAGTGGTTTTAGCTTTTGACTAAAAAATAGTCATTATTTAAATAACGACTTTTTCGAATAGTGAAATTCGACTATTTCAATTAGTCGTTTATAATGTCTATTTCAAATAGTCAAATTCTACTTTTTTATTACTCGTATGTTGACTACCGAAATAATCACATTTAGGCGAATGAAATCAGATAGAACTATTTCGATTAATCACTTTCGACTTGAAATATGTCGATTTTAACTATTATAATTAGTGAAATGTGACTATTTTAATTAGTAAAATTTGACTATGAATTAGCCAAGTTTAACTATTACGATCAGTCAATTTTGACTATTTTAAATAGTCGACTCGTCGACTGTTTCATTGTCAAATTTGACTATTATTAGTAGTTAAGTTTGACTAACTAAATGAGTTATTTTTGACTATTTTCAGTAGTCAACTCTGTTTCACTAATCCAATAAGTCATTTTTGACTATTTACTAGTAATGTCTTCTCCGCTAGACCAGTTAGTCAAATTTGACTATAAATTAGTCGAATTTGATTATTTCAGAATGAGAGAGTTGATTTTCCAACGCCAATGCGGAATGCCTACTCTTACGGCAGATTTTATGTATAATCAACATTTTCGGCAATATGATGATGCAGGGAATATGATGTAAGTGTTGGAAGAAAGAGGTTATTCGTATGTATTATGGACATTGGACATACGTGTCTGTATGAAAAAACTTGCCAAGACAAAAACTGAGTCAAACTGTGTATAATCGATGTTTCGCATGCAAAAAACGTCACTAGAGGCGAACTTACTCGGGTACATAAACCTCAAGGGTAGACCGCAAGTCCTGTAAACGTCGTCGGTTCGCGGCCCGGGCGGTAATAAAATCTCGCCTTGAGTCAGGTCATTATTTTTGTTTTCGTTGCCAAAGCAATCGGGCATGTCTCGCATGGATGAGAAAATTGGTGAGCCACGGAATTTTCACTAGTTTTGACAGACTCTGACACGAGCAAAAGTCAACAACAAATTGATGCGATCGACAAACTCGACTGTTTATTTTTCGTTGCTATGGTTGGACGGATTATAATATTATTCTTGTATCGCGATTCGCGCAAGATAATTTTTTTCATATTCAAATCTGTCGTTTGATTGCTAGATTTTTTTGCAACGTTCAACGCATGTTTGTTCAATTGATGTACCATAAATTATACCACGGATTTTTCATCTATTAACAATTTTTCTTGCTTGCTTGTCAGAAAGAAATAAATTAAAAAGCAAGGACTTGAAACATTGTGCTGACAGTAGTTGTTGACAACAATTTTTTATTCACCATTACAAGACTTACAAGACTGAGATTTATTATATTTCATTATAGGAACTCGACTATTACTTTTAGAATTTAGAATTTAATTTCCATGAGTAACTGCAGTTGTATGTATGATCATGCTGAACCACAAGTTATATCGTTGAGCGAAAAAACAAAATTTAATATTGCATTAGTTTATCGTGTTTTTACAGTTTCACCATCATGTTGATAACATGGGATGATTATTTTTCAAGGTAAAAGTTATTCCCACTGATTTCATCCATGCACATTTTCATTTTTATTCGTGCGAAAAAATAATACGAGTCTGAGGTACATTGAGATTCTCAATTCTATCGAAAAAGAAAAAAACGTACGTATTTGAATATATTGATTAGTCTCGAAAATCGCAGAACATGATGAATCGATATTTAATATCATAATAATAATCGATGAAATACGCTGCTTACGTGATTCGATATGATATTATTATACAAACAACATTGTATAAACATGTATCACATATTGAACAATCTCGTAAATTTTCATGCTGTCATTACTCTCGCTATAATATTGTACAATATTTTTCAACACTCGAAGAGTCATTTCAAATGCGAATAAATCTATAAATCTATAATATTTATTGTATCGTTATCATGACGAATGCAATAATTAATTATTGTAGGTGTAACTGCAAATTTACTTTTCGGGAAACTGTTGGAAACAAGAGTCCATTATTCAACGAAATTAAGTCAAACTGCACGGCCATCGATTATCTAGCACAAATTAGTAGTATACATACTGCGGTCGGTTCAGTTGCAATTATTGCGTCGTGAACGTAATATTCAATTTTGCTGTGGCCTTGGAAAATCAACAATTTTCCAAGGATTTTCATTTTCAAAATTTCATACATTACCAGCGATTGACAATCTTTCGTATTGATGTACATTTTCTGAAAAACGTGGCGAGTTTAATGAAACCATTCAAATATTCCCGGCCAGACTCTGGTTTCGTTCTTATACACAAAATGTTTGATTACAGCAATATGTATGGTTGATAATGGAAAACTCGCGTCAGTTGGCGAAATACGAGTAAATTCTTCAATAAATTTGATAACTCGAGCCGGGAACATGTTGAGAAATCGAACAGATAATGTCAAAATCGAAAAAGCACAACAACTCTGAATTTATGCCGTAGAAAAATAGTCAACATATCCTGCAACACACGATTAATTCATTTCATTTCCATGACTAGATGCGTATCATTGTTACTCGATTTTTTTATTTTTTTGTTTGTTCAATTGAAAGAATTATTTTCAATGTTTCGGAGAAATCGATTTTTGGATTGCGTCAAAAGTATATTCATTTGGATTTATGATGAATACTTTCTCATTAGTTGCGCGAACTCGGAGATTGCCGAAGTCGTCAATTCCTTCAATTCGCACTGATTGTGATGATCCTTTTTCGTTGGTAAATGTTACTGTGTTTTCGCTGGAAACATGCAGTATATGCGTGTATAGCGTATGTATAACATGTTGTTTATAGAAATTATAATATTTAACCCATAGAATGGAATGGTTACAGTAGATAATGAATAATATTGTACCTGTGAAGCCAGTAACGATGATAATTATCGAAAAACTTGACGAAATCAGCATTTTGTAGAATATCAAAACAACGTTCGATTTCATTGAAGACGAGAGCCAAAAAACGTTCGTACGTAAGTTGTCTCAATTTGGCATTGTTGACTTTATTATACTGTTTGATAAGGTCGTTGATGCAAGTTGTTGGCCCTCCATTTGAAAGATTTACTCCTACGCCTAAACAACGACAACAACAATAAAACGTCTCTAAAAACGTGACATGTTTTTTATCCAAACGAAGATGAAAGAAATACGTACTTGCGTTACAAATAATAGCGGGGGAAGAAGAGTCTTGAAAACTTGTAACGACAAGGGTGGCCCCAATTTTCACCGAGTCGCCATGATACACCTCGTTAGGCCATTTTATTCTTAAATCAATATCCTGTCGAATCAGTTGAAAAAATTTATAGATACATATATGATGAATTATGAAAATTCATTAGTATATTGGCGACTAGTGGGAGAAAAAGAAGATTCCTCGAGCGTGGAGATAGCCTCACGAGTGTAGCGAGTGTGACAACACGCGAGTGGAATCTCCTCTTTCGACCAATAGTCGCACACAATATTTTATTCAACAACCGCGAGAAATATGTGATTTCACGG